>CAJPEV010000957.1:0-84404 GCA_905338385.1 Darwinula stevensoni
TTCCAGCAAAGCTAATCTAGACTCAACCTTCTGGAAAGCAGTGGTCATCTGAGACAAAGCCTTAGTCAAATCAGACAGAACATCTGGAGCAGTCCCTGCAGTCACTGCATGACATAGGGGTACAGACTGCGAACGCAATGATGCTTCTACCTTATCAGCACACTTCAATGTTTCCACTAAGGTTGTTGGCATTTCGCGTTGGACACCTTCTCGTATAGGTGGTAAAAGGCCTGCAACAAACTTGTCCCAGAACACAAGATCATCATTGAGTGGGTCACTCCCATCCTTTACTTTTATGTCCCGTCCAGTGGCTTCATATGCTAGCCTCAAGGTATGATAATATTCTCTCACTGATTCATCCCTGTTTTGGACACAACTCTTATATCGAGACAGTTTGGCCTGATCATGATAACTGCCCTGTTGTGCTTCAACCAACTTCTCTGTCAATTCATCAAACGATTCAGAATCAGGAGAGTGAAGAACAATTCTATGAAAAACAGATCCAAGATCAAATGAAGTTAAGAGAAGAGATTTCATTTGTTTCTCATCCAGACCATTTAGACCACTAATTTTCCTAACCACCAAACAATTCTATAAAAGCAGATCGAAGATCAAACGAAGTTTAGAGAAGAGATTTCATTTGTTTCTCATCCAGACCATTTAGACCACTAATTTTCCTAATCACCTGAAAATACTCTCTCACATCCTGACTTCTCTTGAAAACTGGGATCTCTATACGAAATCTAGATGACATATTTAAGCCACGTATCCTCAGGAAGTGAGCTTCAAAGCAAATAAAAATCAAATGAACTTATACCGACTGCGCCAGTTGTGACGCCTACCCAGCCAACCCATGTGGGCGGCCCATTCCAGGTGTCGTTGGAATGCCACTTGCACCGAGGACGTGGTTCAATAAAAGGGTGAGTCCTTCTCTAAGCCTGATAATATCTAATTAAAACTTTCAATGCAGCTTTTATAAAAGACAATAAAGCTTAAAAGATAAATATATAAAAGATAAATAGTAAAAGGGGCCACTCAAGGGGGGGTCACAACACAATCCCACAGAAAACAAGCCAATACACTCAAGGCCAATAGGGTATAAAATATAAATGGAAATAAAATACAGATGAAGAAGCGGCAAGGCAGCGGCGTGCAGGTGGGGAGAACAATCACAGTCCCATCACAGTCCAATCAGTGAGACGCGTTGGAAGGGGCTCCAGCCTGATCCAGGTAAGGCGAAAACGCAATGACGGGGCTCCAAATCCGGTCCCGGCCCGATCATTGCAACGAGGCTGCACCACGACCCTCGCCGAGCCGACCCGCTCTCCACAATGCCCAAGTAGCACGCCTTCCCCCGTCCCTTTCCTCGCTTCCGGCCATGCCGGCACTCCCCACAGTGTAGCTCCCAGGGACCAAAAGCCACTCAAAAGCTACATATATCATACTAGACAAATTTATCCTAATGACATCAAAGGAGAATATCGAAAACCTTTAGGCAGTTTCAGGCAGTGACAGCGAAAATTCATAGAATTTATCTATTGAATGATATCCTAATTTAAGAATCCAAAACCAAAATCTCGGGTATTTAAATAGAATAATAATGAGAATCTCTGAGAAATAGCATAGCTCCATATCTACAAGCATGTAAGGCACGGAAAACAATCTTTCAAGGGAGGGATGTTTAAGTTTAAGTGATTGCAAAAGGAACATTGATCGCAGCAAGTGAACCAGCCCGTCGATTTGGAATCCCCACCCTCTTTATTGATCGCATCCAGGAGCTGGAGAACAAGCAAGTTTTCGGGGATATTTTTGTCCCCGGCTCGGCCTTTGAGGACTTCGGTGATTCTTTCCTCTTTCAAAAGGGCAATCACGGCTTTCGTTTCATCTTTCCTAATCAAGTTCAAGAAGATATTGCACCAGATATTGAAGGTAGAACTCGTGTCGCGAGCCGAATATATTGATCTTAGGGCGCGCACGATGACTTTGAGGTCCAGCCGTTGAATGATTTCCCGGTCGGCGTTATCGATGACTTTCAGCATCACCCAGAGTGCTTCGTTCATGACGATGGGGGATGAATGGGGACTTATGTCTTGCAGGACGAACGACCAGATGTTGGAATCCACAAGAGCTAGGATCTGTTTGTGTGACACCGCAGAAAATGACACCATTCGATAGATGGTCGTCTTCAGAATTTCCTTCATCTCTTCTCGTTGGAGCAAAATAGAGAATTGCTGGAAAATTCCATTCTGGATGAGGATTTCCGTGTCTGCTTCATTTCCACAGAATAAGTAGCCCACCAACAGAACGGCGGTTCTGCGTATTTCCGTGCTTTCATGAAGCACGAGTTCCACAACTTTTGGAATGAAGATATCTCTTAAAACATTCGAAAAATTGCTCATTTGGAAACTTCTATAACTGATGAAAACCTGCAGACAATTCAAGAAAATCAAATCCGGACGTGATTGTATCACTGGTAGATAAGGCGTTCCATTAATGATGCATTTCAGCGTTAAGGACAGAATCTCAAGTGTTGATATGGAAATGTCTATATTGTATGATCTGAGCAGATTCTGGACGGCCTCAGCTTCCATGCCTATCGCGAACAAATCTGGACCATAGAGAAACACACTTCCCAAGGCCCAAGCAGCCTGATGGACCACTAGCTCCTCTGAGGATTTCAAAAGTCTGATGAAATAGTATAGGGCATCTGCATTCACGACTGCCTTGGCCTGGATATAACCTCCCTCTATGACGTTGGTCAGGGACCAGAGAGAGTCCAATTGAGTTCCGAGAATTTCTTGATCATTTAGTAATGAAATGAGAGGAGGTATTCCCCCGGCATCCACGACATCCTGGGTGGCTGCACTGGCTTGTGACAGAATCCTCCTTAGACCCTCTGCGCCCTCACGCTGAACGCTTGGGTCTGGGTCTCTCAGTTTCTTCACCATCGCGGGAATCGTGTCTCTCTCCTGTTCCTTTTCATCATCAGGAGTTTGCGTTTCCGATTCCGTTGTGCTGGGAAGTTCCCCCGGAGCGTCAGTCTGAGTCTCTGATTCCACGGTGTTAATTTGCCTTTCTGGATGTGGGATCACGTTAGGCTGTGGTGACGAGTCGACAGGCTCCCATGATGTCTGGGTCTCTACTTCCTTAGTTCTTATGCGCTTTTTCTGATCAGTGATTGGGATTGGTGGTTTGTTTTGTATGAGGGCAGGCTTTTCTGTTTCTGTTTGAGAGGCTTTCGTTTGGGTGTCAGGGTTCTTCGTTTCTTCCGTTTGGGTACTTCTATTCCAGCCTTTTGGAGAGTCTGGGAGCGGTTCTGTTTCAGGGGTGGTAGAAGTACTGGACTGTATTGGAGGGAGAACGGGGGGCCACGGGGGAGAACGGATGCGTTCTTTGGCATGTGGTAACATGTGTAATCCCGTATAGTAGAGATGATCATGGATGTCTTGAAATGGTGCTTCTGGGACTTTCACTGGTATATAGGATAACTTAAGGGTTTCTTGGTTTCTCTGGGGCCATAACTTTATTCCTGGTTGGTCCTTCTGTTTTTCAGGGGTCCAGTATATTGGAGGTATTGGTACATTGCGAAGTGGAGATTTCTGTCTTCTGCTTATATGTTTTTGCATCTCGTTCATTAATGTCAATTATGCGTTTCCTTTTATGTATGGCTCTTTCGGCTGTCCCCTTTAGCTGTACCACTTCTGCATCTTTCGTTGTCATCTGCCTCTGTCATCTGCAAAATATTTAACCGAATTGTAATTGTTTTCTTTTTAGCAATGCACCTCTAGAAATTTACAAATTTTTATTGCCACTCTGGTAACACATTCTACTTTACTAATGCAAATAAACTTTTTTTCGGAAGCATTCATCCTTGAAGAAAAGGAATGAGGGACTCCTTATGTAAGTGAATGGGGTTGACCGTTCATGATAGAATATTTTTGCTTTTTAAATTGCAATGCCTTCCTCGTCACATTTTTTCGTTTCTGTTTTCATTTTCAGTTGGAAATACCTCAATTTTTAGTATTTCTACAGAGCAATCAGGAGAGCAAGAACCTGGCGCAAGTGATAGGAGAATGATACGACATGGTCACCTCTCAGCTAAGAAACTCATTTCAGTAGTAATACTAATTGTTTGCACGCATTTTCAATTATATCATCCCCATTTTCATTCTAATTTAGACGGGGAAGACTATGTTCGAGTGGCATGGCATTATCTCTATTTAAGCTTAGAAAGTAAAATTATGTGAAAGCAAAAATTCGTATTGATTCAAACGTGAAATACATTTTGGTACTTCGCATAAGGGTTGATTGATTGAAGGGTCATTCCACACACTTTTTTCCCTCCCAACTCCAATTTCAACGAACTTCGGCATGCTGTTAGTAAATAATGGGAAAAGAACTACACCAAATTACATCTCCATACATGAAGCTTTATGAGGATGAGAGTCAATCTAAAATTCTCCACTTTTGGGGCACTTTGGGCCAACAAATTGTCATAACTTCGTTTGTAATAAAGATACTGATGTGAATATTATATCGTTTGATAGATTATACGCATGATTATACATGATTATGCATGATTAAACGCATGATTTTTAGCATATGGTGATGAAAGCAGAGATCTTGGCCTTCATGGTTTTTTAATGACCTTGAAATTTCACCTGACCTTTACCTAGACTTCCTCACTAGATTTCGCGAGAATTCTAGGATTTCATCTGTTGTGTTTTCTTTCATGTACTCCGCGAATTTCATTTTGGATTTTTGATTATCAACAGAGATATGAGCATTTTAGCATAAAGAAAACATGACTGATGATTTCCTAGAATTCTCGCAAAATGTAGTGAGGAAGTCTAGGTAAAGGTCAGGTCAAATTTCAAGGTCATTAAAAAACATGTAGCCAAGATCATTGCTTTCATCACCATGTGTTACAAATCATTTGATAGGGAATTGCATAACCCATCGAACGATGTCATATTCACTTCAGTATCTTTATTACAAACGGAGTAATGACAATTCGTGCGATCCCTTGGCTTAAAGTGCCCAAAAATTCACGAATTTTTGATTGACTGCCTCTCTCAGAATACATCATGTATTCTTAGAGGGCAGTGTGAAATTTGCTGTAGTTTGTCTCCTCCTTATGTATTATCACCATGCCGAATTTCATTTAAATTGGAGGGCGTCGGAGGAAGAAATGTACGGACTGACATGGAATTGCCCATATTTGTTTGATGAGGTCACGTCTGGTCAGACGTGTTATATGGTGGGCAATGTTTTCGTGACCATTCCTGTCCTAAATCGGTCCTCTACCCATCATGGGTGGGAAGTCTTTGAAGAACTAACAGAAAAATATTGATCTTTTGAATACCAGTTCCTGCCGGTATCTTGCCAGTGACAATCCCAAAGTTTTCTTAAAGCCTCTAACATTCTTTCGTGCAACTAGTGTCGGAAATTTTCCTTGTCCAAAGTCAATCTCTGGGTCAATTAGAGAAGCACTCGAATAGAGTTCCAGAGAATTTTGGTTACAATACATAATCGAGACTGTCCAGAACCACGGACCAGTTGGGGAGTCGATATGAACATTGTCACCAATGCCATCCGACTGTGGTCCACTCTGTCACGCGTGATACGAATCAAAGCGTCCATGTACGCCGACAGAAATTCAAGTCTGCGAAGTTTGGGGGATCTCCAATGAACTTCAAACGGTCGCGCGGTCATGTGGCGCCTAAAGATTAAAACATTTCGTCGGATCGAGAGATTTCTCCTGATCTCGGCATTTTCAGCTTTCTGTTTTGAATGTGTTACGATCGATTTCACGGGGGAAATCGTTCAATTTCCATTATGCGCCAACGTGATAAAGCAAAAGGACTCCCAGCACTGGCGCATGGGAAGAACTTACGGTGGGCCAAAAGGTGACCAGGAGAAGTTAACATCACACACGACGACCATGCACTAGCCTTCAAACACTCGGCAAGCTCTGCTTTTCCTCCTTCGTGTTTATCCTGTTTGGTTGCCACAGCAACTAACCGCTTTCCTCGTACTGGGATAATAAAGGTTATCTTTTCCTTAGAGCAGGGCCCGATAGTCCTTGGACTATAATATATGCTCATACATTATTACAAGGATACAACTCGATATATCGATGCAAAAGTCAGTCTGTCCTTCCCCGTCCCCCCCTCCTCCCAATTATAAATGGAATGCATAGTCCCTAATTATGCACGACCGCACAATCAACATTCAGTATAAAACTGATGAATATCGCGGGTGGAGTCGTGCATGAGTCAGCATGAAACATGCCTGGAATTGCAAGGGTGATCCCTTGCAATGCCTATGTATATTATAGAGTCCTCTTCCTTTTTGCGATGAGATTTAGCGCTTCTGAGTGTAAGATTCCCTTAAAGTTCACTTGGAATAAATATGGGAAATTATAGGTAAGACGTGGAGGTCAGACACCAGACGTTGCTGGTCAGGAAAGAAGTCAATTCCCTAGTAACACATAGCATTGAAACAACATTGATTCAATGTAAATTCAATGTTACGTGCTAATAGGGTTGAGTCTTTCTCGTCGTCCACCAAAGACCAAGATATTGCCACAGTTTAGCCATGAATTTAGCGGTTCAAATGAGTCAAGGGAATTTAAATGCTTGGAAACACGTTGAAATTCCCATAGGGAGGTAGGAGTATAGTCACATTTGTAACCTCAGGGGGGAAAATTTCGTCTATAAGCAGAATTTCACATGCGAAAAGCCTATCACTTTTTATTTTGTAGAAGAATGTAATTGTAAATACAGACCAGCTAAAATCTGTTGCGATATGCATAAACACCTGCGTTATTGGCAGATACAAGTCACGATGTTGTTCTCGTTAATGCCTTCTTTTTCCTTTTTTCTTGCTTCAGCAGAATTGTTCGTTAAAGTTGTATTACAAATGCTGCTGCATGAAGGGGGGAAATCGGGGGGGGGGGGGGATGTTAACCATAACTTTATGAAGTATGTTATACTTTGAATTGAAGGTGTAAATTGGTATGATGGTCGTTGAGGGAAGAAAGTATGAATTTAATTATGGCAACCCAGCGTTTATTGTGTCATCACATAACTGCAAGGAAAGTGACGCCGCAATGCAACATTTATCAAAATCTTCAGAGGTCACTCACCATATTCAAATGCTTCGGGCACCGAATATGCAAGTTTACCGTACATAATCATTTACATGCGATATCTAGCGAAGCCAGAATATATTCATAACTGGGCGAGGGCCGAAGATGCGAGCATTGCGAGTTTTTTCTTTTCTGAAGTGCAAGCAAACTCACCTTTACCACATATTTTCTTCCATCTTCAATGTACAAAACTTATTATTCAGGATTTGGCCAGTATCATCACATCACATATGTAAAAAAAACGAAGGAAAATGTGTTAGCGTTTACAAGCACATGAATCATGCAAAAACTGTTCGCAACACAATAAATATACCAGAAAAGAATAAACTGTGCCGTCCCTGTTCAGTAGTGGGCCTCCTTGCACATCCTTTCATGGGCTACCAGTTGTCCACGCCTTTCCCGCCGTAAGCAAATGTCATAATTCAAATTTTGAAGTGAAAGTTTTGTGCTTGGAACGTAGGAAAAACTACGGTAGGCTGCATTTTTATGTACAGTATTTAGCTGTGCATGGATTTAGAGGGATCAGGTGGATATTTCTTTCTTGTAGAAAAATTGTGGGAGTGAGACGAAAATACACAAAGGCCCATTGGACCAAGCCATTAGTGTTCACTTTTTCATGAAAAGGAGGCCCACTACAAAAGCATTGAGACGATGGGATTCAAACTTTGTTCCTCTGAGCACAGAGGGGAAAATATTCAGCGTGGATTATCTCCTGCTTGTGTTCAAGGCGTTGATCTCCTCCAGGCTGCTTCCTGTTTTCGATATCCTGAAACGCAATTCATCACCATTATTATATCCGTCTTTCGCTCTCTAACTTACTCAAGGGTTGGAGTAAAGATTGGGCGATATTTTATATTCGCATCTTCTGAAGTGCTGCTTCAGGCATTCACCACCAGGCTTCGGTTCCTCAGCACTTAATTTACTTATGCACGGGTTCAAATTTCTACGTTGTTCTTAATTCTGCAAATGTATCAATTCCAGTTTGAAATGTTCTTTAGAAAACCGTCTGAAGTCTGGGTGAGACTGAATATTTCAAATCATAAGTAGTACGTTTCAAAGACTGCATTTACTTTCATGAGAAGGCAGGACAAAAGTTGACTAAGAAATTTAACAATGTTTAACCCCGTCGTGATGACAATAAAGAAAATTTCGTGCACTGAACACTATGTGACTTATCCGTCAGAGGAATCCAAGTGCAATATTGCATGTTTAGTCAGTCGCCTTCATCTGCTTATTGTACCCGACTCCATATTCCCAATTCCGTACGATCCCTCGGATCTGGGTCCACTGGGGATCGGGTAGTTGCATATTACATAGGATCTCTTAGGAACTTGGGAAGAAGGGTTCACTTCATTTGTGGGGGAGATAAAAGTTCACTTCCACCTCGCTGTTGAGGGGAAATTCCTTCCCTCCTACTGAAAGAAGCCATGGGGGGGGGGGGGGGGAGAGCGCTAAATAATCACTCTGGCTGATTTGAAGGAAGGTGACAATTAAATGGAATGATAAGAAATATGTGATTTACACACTACCAGAAATAATTTATAAGCCGGAGGGGATAATGAAAGTTGTCCTTTTCTATCAACAGCGTACTGAAACAATCTTAACGTATGTACTCTAAATTCGCCTGTGAATTTATCCAAAGCCCCCATATATGCAGAAGCTTTCGATAGTTTCCCAAGCGGTTCAAAACTCGCAGAATCGAGTTTTCAGACTTCTCTCTCGTGGGCCTAAAATTTCGCCCTTACCTGGGCGAAGAAGAACCTAAACTATTTACAAGATCCTTATTTTCTCTTTCTCATAACGAAGCGTGACATCCCCTCACCTTGAAGTAGGAGTAGACGACGAGGAAGAAGTGGACTCCAACGCAGTATGAAATGATGGAAATTGCGATGAAAACGATAAAGATGGTTACATCCCTTTTCGTATCAAGTTGCATGCCCTCTACTAAGACGATGATGACGAAGAAAGGCAGACCTAATGCCAGCGTCAGGAGATCCAGACACAACCACGGTATCATCATTTTCCTTTTCATCTGAAATGTTCAACGCAAAATTCTCTCACAATCCTTCACGAATGATATCAGTGTCTTTATCCAAGCGAATAAAACTGAGGCTCGTTAGAAACAATGTGGAGAATATGCACATGGACGGGCAAAGCGTTTGTTGCACGATGCGTACCCTATTCAAATTTGGGGGAAAGTCTGAAATAAAGTGCAACTTTTGAGGAACTCAGTAACAAACCTTTCGAACTCCATGCATGAGAAGGGATTCTGAGATGATGAAACAGACTGAGATGACCAAGCTGGAGATAATTGCTCCCGTATATGCTGAAAGCAAAAGCAATGATCATTAGCAAAATCTTTCGGAAAGTACACCGATCCCCGACTTTCCTCAAGAACAGTCCAGTTACTCATGAAAAGAAGGAATATCGAAAGGAATTGATACGAAGACTTCCAATTATTAATAGTTCCAAAAGCGAGAACTCACACTTTTCTGATACGAGACGCCGGATTTCCCATCTGTCATTGTGTACTGCCAGATCAACCACGTTATTTACCAAGGCAGAGCAATGAACAATCTGAAAAATAAAATGCTATATTATCGATCAGCGATCTTTATTCTAGGAGGAATGTGGCTGACATTCCGAAATTGCGTTGACTTTAACTCAGAATATGCGCTGCAAAAAGTGAAACGCTTCAAGGAATGCATTAATTGCGAGCGAACTGACTCCATAGTTTTTTTGTGTTGTTATTTAAGAATTGCAAAACATGAATCAATTAATTATTAAAATATTAAAATATTTTCTTTGCTGCAATTTCTTTTTTCTAGTGTCATGCCTTCGGGAAGTCCCGCCGGCACTGCTCTTCTTGAGAGATAATGTGTCAAATTATGAAACCAGTAAATATTACTTCAATTCCCTGTGGTCGACTTTAGAAAATATAAATGATGCTACTATGAAAGTGTTGATTGTTATTCTGTTCATTGTCCATCAATGTTTTACATCTAGCGAATATTTTTCCCTTCATATGACACTCGCCTTCGACGCTGTCTGGTGGAAGAATATGCCTATTAATGTACGAGGGCAGATCAAAAAGTCATGGTCGATACATAATTTACGCACGTTTCTTTCATTTTTTCGAGATATTGAAAATTCATTGGTCAACTTATAGCCAATACTTCATAAAATACAGTTGAGATTCTGATTCTATATGATCTCAGCTTTGATTAGAGTTCAGAATCGTTCCTTAAAATTGAATATAATTAAATATAACAATTTGATTCCAAAATTCACTTTTTCTCTCTAATGTGAAATTTGGGACGATATTCCTTGAGAACCGTAACCGTCAAAGCTGCAGAATTCGGAGATTTTCCTGAAAGGACATTCTGTATTACTTTTTTCTATGCGAATCGGAAACTGAAGCTCAACCACTACTCGAGCTAAAATGATTCCTGGCTGAAAGAACAGGGGAATACGAGGTGTATTTATCATAGAACACGGTGGATTCCCTCTACCCCCCAGGTGGAAATTTGACTAGATGGACATCGCTCTAATTGGTGGACTTACGCCTATGGGGATATTCACTTAGTTTCAAATCCACTTTGCAATCTAGTTTTCATGAGTAAGGGTGTATAGATCAAAGGAAGTCGATTATACAAAGATTACATTTCTGTTTAAAAGCGGATATGTATCGTGGGAATGGTGCATTTAAAATTGTATTCTAAGCATAAGATATTCTGAAGTCATAATAGTTCGACGACGTGGTGGTCTAAAGTGATGGGCTCCGCTACTGGTTACTTTGTAAAAGTCAGAAGAATTGAGGTGAAAAGACCTATGAGAACGAGAAATTTGAAGCTTACCAGCAACAGTGTTGCAATGGCGATGCTCCCATCCTGGTTGCTCATGAACCCACAGAAACAGTGTTTCACCCGTGGGTACTTCATTTTTCAGAAGCTTCTCTTCACTATCTGTAGCGAAATGAATGGTTTCTTTCCGTGCTGCAAATATGCACACACTTATGTTGCTTACGCGTGCGCAATCCGATTCATCCAGGAATGTTACGGGATTGCTCGCAAGCACAGCTTTGATGCATCACAAAATCGACTGCAATTAACTTAATTCTAATTTTTGTTCTCTGCAAAACGACTCGACCTATGGGAGTTTCAAGTATTTAAATATTTAAGTTTTTCAGATAAAGAAGGAAAGACATTCAATCTCATGGAAGCAATTTCCTCAATCTGTTGCGTTTTTCAGCACAACTCATGTGACTTCTCTTTTGCGTTTGGGATGAGTTTGTCAGTCGCCGTTCGACGCAGGGGTCGCTTCTGCCTTCGTAGTGGCGCATGGTATTATCTGGGAGAGGATGAGGCATGATTGATGAGATTTCATGATGCCCTGGCTCTTTGAGAGATCTATTCTTGGAGAGAAAATTTGTTTACAGAAGGACCTGAGAGAGTCTAGTCCCAATTATGTTGCTGGATTTCTTCCAATAAACGAAGCAACCTAAGGGTACTTTTACAGAGGGTTAAGTTAACCTTTTATCAAGGCCTCCAAATGTTCATTAGACTGTTTGCGTGCCATCATAATGTCGACTGATTCACCGTGACTGATTCGACTTTCTGCCGGCAGACATCATCCCTGCAGGGGTGCACAATGTACTGTCCGCGAGGACCTTGTTCGTGACTCGCCGTGACAGGTGGCATTTCAAGAGCTACTATGGCTCCTGTCCTGTTGACCACAGTTATGGTCAGCCAGACTTCAGCCAGCGATAAGGTGAGTAAATATCACAAATGTCCCTCACAGCCTTTTGAGTTGTGCACCCCTGACCTAGGTGCATCTTAGATTACAACAGTTCTTTCAGGAAGCACTTCACTTTGAACGCGCGACACACAAGAGATCAGGTGAGAGAGACCACTGGTATTTTTGTTCCGCCGAAGACTCATGCGAGAGTGAGTTGAGGGTCAGAGACGAGAGTGGGTCGGGAGAAACACGTTGCAACGTTTTCATGCGCTCCCATCCTTGGTTCGTGCGGATCGATTGCGTCCCATGCGGCGGCAAGCGTGCTCAGACGAGGGGAATTGGACATGGGAAGATGGGAAGATTGGGAAGATGCGCTGGGGGAAGGAAGAAAGGGTCACGAGAGACGAAATTGGGCAATCGCCTTTAATTAGACGCCGCCCAATGAACACATCCAGACAGCCTACACATTGTGACCCATGGCATGAAATGGCCCCTCCATTATCGCTTGGGTGCCGGCATGGTGTCAAATTAATGGATAGAATTACTTGGATGTATACACAAGTAAAAGAGAGGCACTCTTAGCAGCCTGCATCTTCCTGAATTCCGTGCATGACCAATGAACGTGGCCTGATTTGATTGAGCGAAGTCTCTTGGACTCCCATCTGACACATGATTCACTGGGGCATTCCCTTGTTTCAAGTCAGGTGTGGCGATTAGGGGTATTTGACAACTAGGAAAGCCCTGGCTTAATTAGTTGTCTGTCTTTTATGGATGGTGCTAGTGGATTGATAAACCCCACGCTTTCCTTCATCCATTAACTCGATTCCATGATTAGCGCCCTTCGATCGCACGTGTGATAAAGAGACAGGGAACCCAAACATGCATTCATCATCCCATAACATGTTGCATGATTTTTAATTTCATTTTCACGTTATCAACGTCAAAGGGGACATATTTGCTTTGACTTCTAGGGAACACGCCCAGATTTAAATTGATTTGTTAAGATTTGGAAATGTTTATTGGCGTAACTTAATGGTGTTTGGTTTGGGAGGCCGATTTTGCGGATTTCCCAATTTTCACATCATTTATGACTCACAAGGGGAAGAGAAACTACATTTGTAAAAAAAAAAAAGAAAGTTATATTAGACTATTGGTTTACATACTTTTCAATGCCATATTTTCTAGGCACATTGCATTTTACAATCTCAACATGCTAATTTATGAATTTTTAAAAAGAGAAACTTAAAAACCAACGTATGTACAGTATTACGCCTTCTTAGCATCAGGGTCAGTACTATGGAAATAATTTCATATGATCAATTATTTATAAAGGGGAGTTGCTAAATTATATTCATGTTTTTTTGAATTGCTATTACCATAATTTTCTCAGCTGCATCCACTTTTCCTTGACTAGATGCATTTCACTCGCCCTAAATGAATTATACATTCATTACCTGAGATTCTTAATGACTTGTAGCGATAGAGGAATTATAAATGATGGTGCAATGAGGAATGTTGGACCTATATCATTGCATACTTGTCGATGCTTTGTTTTCATGGACTTGGAATTGCCGCTCCGATGCTTTTCTGGGTTCGTGCGAATGCAAATACATGCAAAGAAAATTTTCTATCATTATGCCACCTTCAAATCAAATTACCCATCGTGGTTCTACAACCCCAAGTCCACTCATTCAGTATTTATTCATTAGCTAATGTATGCAAATGTCTAGTTTCCCTTCGACCTGGGTTTCCTCCTTAGAAGCCAAGTGCACCAGGTGCAATTCAAAGCACTTCTTGGTTTCTTAGAAGCCATGGTACCTCTTTTGTCTTAGCTAGTTACTGGACTAGTGATGCAACTGGACTGTCTAAGAAAATTAAAACTAGACGCAGACCAAATATTGGCAAATCATAGTTAGAGATATACCATTTGAATTTATGTAATAATTTTACACTTGCACTTACCCACGAAAGCCAACACCTCATATTTCCTTATGCCAAAAAATATCGCAGTGAGATCCGAAAGCATTAAGTGTTTTGGAATGTTTTCCCTTTTCTAGAATCTTCAGGTGATACTTGCATTTTCCAGCGGGTAAAATTGTTTTAGTTGTTGAGGAAGACGAACTAAATCTATTTGTCTTGCACAGACTTGTCGGAACATAAATAACCTGTTCCTTTACTTAGTGGTTGAGAGTTTCCGAGAACTCTAGCCCATGCCCATATTTGTTGCGTGGACTGATGCCAGGGCATTCTAGTCCCTCGTGTTCTAGTTCTAAGAAGCGTGCTAAACCCTCGAATGTGAATTGTTATGACAAGAGTCTCTGCCGAAAACATTATTACTTTAAATCAAACAGTTTTCGCTTTCTAGCTACCCTGAAGTAGAATAGGGACATCGCTTGGAATCACACCACTAAATTAATTAAATTAACTATTTACGTTCTCTACGATACTAGCGCCTTCAGTCTTGCTCTCATTCATTCGAATTCCTGCTGAGGATAATCTCTCACATATGATCCGTAGCACGATTAGCGAATCCATTCTTTCATTCGAGAGGGGAACAAATGACTTACCAGCCTAATGTTCTTTGACGCCAATAAGGATTTCTGTATTCCCCACAGGTAATACTTGATACTTTATTTGTATTGTACATGATAGGTCAATCTGTTAAGGTCTGTTAAGGAAGGAAATGCCGTCGACGAAGTTTTTGACGAAAAACGACCTCCACGAAGAGGAGAGCTTTTATTTAGTATTTTCTCCACGACGCTGATTCGGAAGTTTACTCGAGTAGTTGAAGCACTCACGGGAGATGACTCACAAAGACGACGACTCATTTGCCATCCCTATTCCCTTGTTTACTGTATTTATACCTTGTTTATTCGAGTAAGGGTCAGAAGGCACGACCGCAGCTCAATCATTCCATTACCCATTCATTTATTAGTACCAATTGACCTATTGCCCCGATTGGATGGACCCCGTGGACATTTTCATTTTCGTAGTCGATGTCTATTGAATGGGATCCATGAGATCCAAAGATGGGGAAATTTCATATCCCACTGGAAAGCTTTTGCTTTCGCAAAAAAGGAAAAAAGCCCGTTGAATAAATTTTTGTCACATGAGAAGGGCACATCCTTGAATGCTAAGTAATCCGTGTACAAAATGTAGGCACCCTATATTCAATTATTTGGATGATAGAATTCCAACGGACATGCAAACAAATGACTCAGTGCAATTTACTGTTGTAGTCAATGTTTCTTTTTTCGCTGGTGTTACATGTTGAACCTTCGTTCGGTAAGCCTTCAACTTACCTCACTCCTATTTAAATAATGCTTCATATTTCATTGAATTTATTACCCTTCTCGTAACTGTAAAGGACTGGATTCGAAGCAAAAACCAGGACCACTCACAACCAAAATTTGTTCAACACGTCCTCCATAGTGCATGGTCGGGCTGAGATTCTCTGCTTCTGTCAAGCATTGGAATGTTTCCAAATTTCGCATTGTTCCCTGTCTGCGCGAAGAATGATGGATCTGATAATTTCGATTACAATCGGATTTCCTATTCACCTAACTTTGGCGGCAACTGTCAGAGCGGCCCGAAGTCCTTGTCATGGATATTGTGGAAGCTGTCAAGTCTTATCCTGTTTCACGATTCTTGAACGCATTGAAATTAATCACGCTGTGGTTCTCATGGCGAAAGTAGATAAGCGGAATAACGGAAATGTTTTAATCTGTCACAATTGGCATAGGATACAATAAATTAGTATCGTGATCACATATATTAATAGTAATTTCAACTCCAGACTTTATTAAGTCTTATCGCATAACAGTAAGGATTGTGAAGTCACAATACCCATTTTGTAACATTTCTGGAGTTTGACATTTGATGGCTTCGAGTTCCGAATGCGCAAGCATGCAATGCATTCAATATCTTATTTTACGTAAGCCATATTATTATACCGTGCTATTTTCTTTACCAGGCGATTTCCAAAGATGCAAGCGTTGCAAATTCGCTTTCCCAAATGGTAAAAAAAAACTTGATAATAACTTAAACAAACTAACTATAATAACTTAAACAAATTAACCTAAACACCACATATTTCTGCCCATGTAATCATATATGAAGGAGAAATATCAGATATTTCAACCATATGTTTCAAAAATATCAGCAAGGGATTCAAATGCACGGAAGAATTTAAAGACAAAGGATGCAAAGGAGGGGCGATCTCATCCAGGCTTTCAAGATAATTAAAGGAATAGACAATGACGGATGCGGTAGGTTCTTCCAGTTCGATGGCAGCGAGAGGTAATCAACTCAAATTTCGTAAACCGCATGTTGCGGCTCGGGTTGAAACAATAATTCATTACTTGTGGAGTGGTAACTGAGACGAGGTGGAAGTGATAGGACACGTTCAACTCGAAATGGGAAAACATCAAGGCCATGGAGAGTCGGTTTCTCAGTGAAGCAAAGAAACAGCTTGCATTTGAGATGAATATTTTGCGTTCGAGCTTTAAGTTTCCAAGGCTGGCTGGCAGACATTTTACCTAAATTATTCCATGGTTTTGCAAACCTTTGCCCAAGTGCTCGTCCTCTTCCTCGGATCCCGTAACGCTCTTCGTAAATTTTAATACTGTAATGTTTGACGTCGCAAAAGTAATAATAATGGAATTTTGCCTTAGACAAACAGGACATTATGGTAATCTATATTATAAAATTCTACGGTGGTCTGGGGTAGTCGCCGGCATACGCGCACACAAACGTGGCACAGCCCTGCGTACAGCGCGATCAAGTAACCAAATACTGAAAGCGCAACCCTAGCACAATAATTTTGATAACACGAGAGAAGGAGTATGAAATGCAGTTTTAGACTGCCATCTGCGTTTGTGAAGTGGAGGAATACTCGAAGGGGGATGTCTGGGGTGGAACACGGAGCAGATTCGCTGCTCGCTCCTATTTTCAACGCTTCGATTTTGAAAAGCTTTGAGTCTCTTCTTGAGACTTTTAATGATTTTATGATGATCCCTATTATTCATATATCTTGTGCAGAAAAATAACGGGTGTTCATTGGAAAAAGGCTGAAAATATTCCGAAAAGTCAAGTAACTTCCATTTTTAAAACTCAGTGTAGTTTTGCGTTATGGGAAGTCAAGCATTGTTCATTTTTGCTCACGTAAAGCTTCTATCAATAAAAAAAATTTTCTCCATAACTTGCCAAATATATATATAAAGGATAAATTCTCGGCAAGCTATGAATAATAATTTACTACGTTTTTGCTATAAAATATATTCAAATTCCCATTATAGATTCAAATAAATTAAAATAGACAAGGGTTTAAAAGCCGATAAAGCATGCAAGCACAGTTCAAAAGCACAATTCATAGGGGACAAAGCACAAACTAGATTTATCCAGTCCAATTGTGGGCCTCCTATCAAGGCCTGCTCTAAGACAAATGATTTCCAACGTCCTTCGGCAGTAAATAATTTCATATTCCAAAAAATCCGAAAATGTTAATTTTTGTTTCGAAAGAAACTTGACAAAAACCACAAGATGCTTCATTATTCGTCAAATAATTTTTGCAAAATTTGCCGAAAACAGGTTTTACATATATATGTAATATCGTAGAATAAAGAAAATCTGCAAAAATAATTTGAAGCACATTGGACGGTATTGTTTGCGTTGAATTTCCCTGCATGAATAGAAGCAAAAAGTATGCTTTTGGGGGCGATGCAATTTACGCTTCGCTTGTCCGCGCCTGGAAGGGAATGCTTCCAGCAGGGACATTCCCCTGCTTCCTTTGGACATATTCATCTCCTCCTGATTGCTCCAGATTCTCGAGTTCCTGAAAAATAAATGGTAATTGTTATTATTTCTGTCATTTCATCTGAACCCCTAGAAGCACTTCAGGACGGTGAATTTGAATGTTTGTTATCTCAGAAGTACCACTCAAATACAGGACCGCCCGTCTTTCGTCTCCTGTTAATTACAGGAGGCGCTTAGTTCCATGCTGCTAATGGTGAATTTCCACCCAGGTCTTCCTTTGTAAGATGCATAGACTGCCCCAGTTTATTTCAGCATTTTTTATTCAGTATATTTTATATTTATACGACTTCTCTCAAAAACTATTATGATCGATATCGGTTCTTGATTCCGAAGAATAGCCCCGCACCTTAATTTCTACTGTATCAGAGCTTTATGGAGCACAGAGATACCTAATTACTCCCATTCATCACGGAAAATGTTCCAAAGTGCACCCAAGGACGCCGACTTTCAAAGGCACGCTTCGGTCATCCGAACGCACAGAAATCCAAACCCTGATCAGATAACAAAAACCGTTTGGCAATAACGTGCGGCATGTAAACCTTTCAAAGGACTGAAGGTGATGAGGACAGCTTCAAAAGAGCATGTCATTTTGCAATTCTGAACTTGTGCATTTTGAGGGATGAACCCCTACGAAGAAACTGCCTTGATGCACTTCTTTGCGGAGCCCGTGTGAACGCATGTGGCGACGGACCGGCGAATCGCCTCGCGTTTCATCATAGTCGTTAAAAACCCACGATTTTTCACGGCAGCAGGCGGGAGGCACTGGCAGTGAGGGATGTCCTCGTTCCCCTTTCCAGCATCACAGCAACTCTCGTCTCTTAGTCCCTCCGAAAGATGGCGAGACGGGAGCGAATCTCTGATTTTGCGTGAAAGTTGCCTCCCCTCCCTTTCGTGAGGCCGACTGGGGAATTTAATATCGCAATCTTATATATAATATCAATATAATATCGCATATCCTCGAGTGATAAGGAATATTTTTGTTCGTATTGTATCGTATTCAAGTTCGTACTCGAAGCGTTCGTCCCGTAGAGCTGTCACACACACGCAAGCACACGGTAGTCCATCGGGCAAGCTATCGGTCAGGATCGCGCGTGCCATGTGTTTAACCTCCGGATCTCAATTGCTTTGGAACCGAGGTCTTCCGGTTTGAAATAGAAAGGTTATTTCTATAACAGAAATGTACGAGCAAGTTTCCTGGATCGCCATACTATACTTGCACCTTTCATAGACCAGGTTGCGCTTTCATAATTTTCAGGTATTCGTTTTCCCCTCTCCCATTAATTTTGCGTTCAGGGCTGGGGCGTCGATCTTGTGCTTACTTCAAATTTTGAGATCCTCATAAATGACCCTGCTGATGGTTCCTTTGGACCGCCAGCAGTCTCCGTGTTGGGTGAACTTTTCAAGAATGAGTTAAATGAAACAGAAGCTTTTCGTCACATACCCGGTCTTGCCTTTCGTGTCTGAAATTCACGCCTTTCTTCGTTTCTCGCTTCCTTCAATTCTAAATGATTATATTTGAGGCTGTTCCTTTGGAAACGCGCTTTCCTTCCAAGAAACACGAACGAATTACCATTTTGCTTGATTAATCTTTCATGGAAAGACATTTCACGCAAATCCGTACTCATCCGTCTGTCCGTCTGTCTGCCAAATCCGTCTGTCTGCTAGCGCCATGTGCGCATGCGCGGCGCCTTCTTCTGCCTTGCTCCGGGTGACTGTCTCGCCCTCTCGAGTGAGCACTTTCTTTCCGACCGTTGCAGCTGCCGAATCCATTTTTGAGAACGGGAGAGAGAGGAGTTGTACGTCTTGCGCACCACCCCTCCCCCCCTCCTCAGGGAAAGTTCACACCTCTATGCCGACTTTCCCGCGGGGACGTTTTACAAGTACCTCCTAATAACACGTGGAGTCCCCTTTCATACCATTGGAGGAAGGGTGAGTTCCTCGCCGGGATGAGGCCTCCGCCACGATTTTTATCGGGATCTCGGTCCCTTTATCGATCGGAATCCCGTCATTTGCACTTTCAAAAGTAGAGTGACTCCGGAGGGTGTCAGCGACAGGATCTCCTTTAGATAGGATGGAACAGGAGCGCATGCCCTTGAATTGGAAAGACCCCGTCGACCGCGCAGGTACCTTCCCGTAACTCGAGCGTCTTTCTCACTCATAGGCCTACATGAAAAGTGGTAATGGACTTGACGGACGATATGCATATGGTCACCATCGATACCGGATAAGAGTGCCGCTCAATGAAAGTCCATATCGTAGGCTTGAACACCCCCGTGGTTAAGGGGTGGGACGCACAAGACGTGCAATGTCCGAGAGGCTGCTGCGTAGAGCGTTGAGCGCCGACTGAACTCGTAAATATCCGAAAATCTCGGATATGTGGCTCCATTCTTATTTTGCCTGTTCCTATAAAGATTGCCCTTTAAAAGTGATGTAGCTGTTACCCGTGAATCATTCACGTCTCCCATTTCAAGGCTATTCACCCTTAAAAAGCCACCAAGAGATCTCTGAAAAGAGGTTCGCGGTTCCAAGTGACTAAAAGAGTCTAATCGCTATATGACGCTTGTCACAAGTGCCTTAGCCTTCTTCATGCTCGATCAGTTCCCTAGAAACGAGAACTTAAGAGGATCATCTTCCGCCAGCTTGAGCTGCAACTCGTATATAGTGGAAAGGGATGGGAAAAGAAAATGTGTGACTAAAAAAGATGGTTGGCTGTTGATACGTAAAGAAGCGATTCGTACTGCAGTTAAAAGAATATTAATGGGACGAAAGTGGCATAGAAACGTTTTCGAAAAATTCATTCCAACTCGAACGTTCTGCCTTGTGTGGATACAAAACTTGGATTAAATGAGGAATCCACTAAACACGCATCACCTGACACGCGATGGTTCTTCATTTCGCTCGCTACATTCCATTTTGATGAATTTAACTCTTGCTTCGTGAACCTCGTTTTAGAGGGTTTTGCGACGGCAGTAACTGCAAATATCTCAAACCACTTTTCCTGATAATATGATGAGAAGGAAGACGAGAATAATGCCTTCTTTCTTCCAAAATTTGGAAGCTCCATATAAAGCCAAATCGGACAGATTGTAAAGGTTAGCAGCAGAGCGAAAATTGTTTTCTGAACTACTGTACACTACGTGATTTACACGAAATGTAGTGCCTTACTTTTTTTTTTATCCATTGAGCAGGTGCTAGATCTATGTCCTTTTAGGTGCTGCTGAATAATCTATAAGCAAAAAAATCTTCAAAGCATATCTCATCATACTTGTTTTTGTTTCAAGTCTGGTGTTGTATCAATAACTTTGGAACTACTCAAAGAAGAGCAAAGACATAATACGAGCTCCGATGCCCGATCTTTCACGTAACGAAACGGAACACCCGCTCACCTTGTAATAACTGTAGACGACGAGGAAGAAGTGAACCCCAACGGAATATAAAATGAAGAAACCGACGGCCATGACGATGACGACGGTGAGAAGCACGCCATTCATTTGCGAGACGAGCAGCACGGTGAAGGCGACGAAGGAGACGAGGAAAAGGATGAGGCCTGCGACCAGCGCCACGAACTCCAGGCACAGCCACGGTATCATCAGTTTCCTTTTCCACTGGAACGGTAAACAATACAGTGTACAGGTAAACAATGCAATATACTTCGCAATCTTCAATGAATGACCTCATCCGTTTGAGTAAAATGCCTGATACATTTGAGAGAAATAATATAAGCGCCTCACGATATAATTAATGGAATCGATGTGAATTAATGCTAATGTAAATTAACGTAATTAACGTAAAGCATTATGTGCTTGTAGCACACTAATGATGACGGAGTTTTAAGCCATATATGTATTTGTCTAGAGGCGAATTATTCATTGAGGACATTTTCACTTTACAATAAAATATTTTCTTGCTCATTTTCAAGTTTCTTTCTCCAACAAATTAGTATAAAATCCTCCAAGATGCAAGTAAACCTTTAATTTCAGCATTTTCACAACCGATTATAAAAATCAAAGGATTACTATTGCTTCCGTTGAGTGAACAAAGGACGGATGAATTTTGGACTTGAAACATGCTTTAAAAGAATGAATTTACCGTGAAACTTGTGAAATATCATGAAACTCCTGAGTCCTGATGCTCACCATGATATTGAACTGGCAAATGATTTCTGAATACATTCAATACATTCCGAGCATCAAATTTGAAATCATGAGCACGTTTTTTTTTTACCCTCTCCAAACGTGCCGGAATCATCTACAATTAGTGAAAGATTGAAAGGCTTCGTTCCGTCGTCATTAGCCGATTATAGTCATGCTGTCCAGCCACTTATCGGTTTTGATTCGACTTTATGCAGAGCACTGAGCATAAAGCATACAATATTCTCTTATACCATGCATTATTTTCTCCTTTTTCATTTTTTGCTAATTGCAAGGAAAGAATGCCCAGAGAAAGTTTCCTTTTCGACTTTCATCTGTTGGATACCCGGAGCATGCAGGTGCAGAGAATGAGCTTTTTGAGTTTCTTGATGGTTGAAGTGCATTTAATTCATATTTATGGAATAGTCTCAAATGAGAAACAGCTATTGAGTGGCTCAGGAACAAACCTTCCGGACTCCATGAATGAGAAGGCAATCGAATACGATGAACACGAGAAAGATGACCAAGATGGAGACAAGAAGACACGTATATGCTAGGAGGAAAAAGAGTTTTTAAATAGCAAAAAATACCAAAAATTTCAATCATGAACGTCCATTTATAGGTAAATGATCAAATATTGAAATTCTATAAACTGCAGACTTCCAAATCGTCTCAGAAGCGATAACCCACTCTTTTCCGAAACGTAATCGTGGAAATCCGGTCTATTGAAGCGTCCACCGCCCAAGTCAGCCGCGTTCATCGCGAGGGAAGAGCAATAGCCGAGCTGGAAAATGAAAAGCAGGATAAGACAATGACCACGGGTGTTCTTGGCTTTGGATGAGGTACCTCCATTACAAGCATTCGATATTTCTACTCAGTAAACGTACCTAAGAAAACGAAAACGTACTTAAACTTGTTTTTTTCTTCGTCTTTCATCTTGACACAAACTTGAAACACAATTATCATTATCAAAAGGAGGAAAAACAAGTTCGTGACCAACAAAGGTCGCGAAGACATCTCAGCTGTAGTCAATTCGTTTCACTCGTGTCGAGAGAATGAAGTACTTATTTGAATTGATAATAAGTTATGCTATGAAGTTATGTTACTCTTGCACATGGCCCCGGGCTCTCACGCTTGTCGCTCACGAATGGCTTAAAAGTCCCCAATGATTTCATTCAGAAAACTCAGAAAGATCCGGAAAAAGGAAATGACGAGAACGGGAAGGTTCCAGCTTACCAGGTTGAGGATCGCAATGAGGAGGCTCCCTTCCCTGTTGCTCAAGAACCCGCAGCAGCAGTGTTCTACAACTGGGATCTTCATTTTTCAATGGCTTTTCAGTTCTCGATCTGTAGCATCAAAGAAAAAATTTTCCGAGTGAACGTTGTGAAATCTGTGCAAATGCACGTGAATTCGTTTACTCCTGGCAAGGTAATACATCCAGAATTAAACTGGATGGCTCGAAAGCCCTGTTTTGGGACTCCATGAAAATGACTGCATAAAGGCTCGGCTCAAAAATTTATTGCAAATGATTTTATGGTATTTTATTTTTGATGGTATTTGATACAACTGGGAGTTTCAAGTGTTTAGGTGATTTAGATGAAGAAGAAAAGGCATTCAAACTTCCATCATGGAATTCAATTTTCAGAAGCAAGCAGGTGTTCTTTCAGACTTCTCTCTTAATAGGTTCTGAGATGTTTAGTGATAGTTTCGGTGTAAATTTTTTTCATCGTGATCTTGACAGCATCATTTCCGTGTTCCGCATGATCTCTTCCATGCGAATCGCCTCTTAAATGTAAAAATGAAGAATAGTGACGCTTTCCTGTGTCAGCCACGACATGATTACGTGACGCAGGGACAAATACCAACGAGCATACAGCTGGAAAAAGTCGCATTTCGGCTAATAATCTGAGATGTCCATGAAGCTTTCTCTTTATTCTGAAAAGGTCAATGGGTGGGCCAGCCCCCCTCTCCCCGTCGGTGGATGCACAGCAAATGTCTCAGCAGCCCCAGTGGAATCCTCCTGCGTGCGGGCAGGCAAAGTGCAAGACCCGCGCGGAGCTGGTGCACACTCGTAAAAAAAAAGAGTGAGGGTTTCCTCGAAGGGGAAAGCGAAACTGGAGTTAGCTTTTTGACTCCCTAAAAACGAGGAAGTACAATCGATAACTAATCCTTTGTATTAGCAGCATCCATTAATTTTTTAAGAGCACGAAACGAAGGAGGGTGAGTATTTTTCAAACCAGTAGAAAATGTTAGTGGTTATTCTCAGGAGAGAGAGAAGTGAGCGGCATCACTCTCTTGCTTTTAGGGAGTAAAATAGCTAACTCCAGTTTCGCTCCCTCTCGAAGAAATCTCTCACTCTTTTCTAAGAGTGTAGGACAATAGGAAGATGTCCCATCGTCCCAGTTGGGGGCCAATCTTCCTTCGATGTTTATTTTTTCTGGCTGCCCGTTAAATAAGAAAGAGTGATGTCCGCCGTGAGAGAGGAGGTGAGACCTTATATTGAAGTTCTAAAGTGTGATACCAGTTTGGGGCGTTCCTTATGCCCACTTTTTGGGGTATATTAGGCCCTATCTTTGATAAGTTTGAGAGCTTTACCAGGATTTCGGATACGAATGTGGCGCCCCATGGAGCTAAACGGGATTTCCAGGTACCAGCAGCCTTTAGAGAACATCAGGCTTCCTGCTTGTCCTGGAATGGCATGCTTGAATGTGGAAAAGCAGAGAGGTGTGTGATTGAGAGCCATCAGGAGGGCCGTCCTATCAAGTGGGGGGAGCTCATTATTATTCTACTTGCCTGCTCGGGGAAGGAAAGAAATTAAGATTGTGGTGTCTGCATAGATTCACGAGAGGGGTTGGGATGAATCTTTTCTATTTTATCTAATCACCCATGAGGGAGGGGGGAGGAGCCGAGACACCCGGAAGAGGCGGTGCCCCGATAATGCCCAGGAAACGGCCTATTCATTCTACTAGCTTGAGACAGAGAGAGGGAGAGAGAGAGTTGATAGGATGAGGTTAATCGATGTCGGGGGGGGGGGGGGAGGGATGTGTTTTTGTGCCTGTGATTTGCTTGACCCAGGAGGTGAGGAGGCGGGGTATGCTGATCATGGGGTATTCAGTCCGAAATTGGCGTTTGAGGCCCCCTTGCGCTTTTATTAAAAGCGAACATGTAGTTCTGGTCATCCTCAGGAAAATTTTTCTTATTAAAATAGGAGAGCGCCAGTTCTGAGCGCTTCTGAAATTGCTGCAGTTGCGGAAGAACTGTCTTTCTTAATTCGTACGATCACATCGACGTTTTTATATATGATGTCCTTACCGCATATTTTCCAACCTAATTTAACGGCCCACCATTGAAAGGACACTCAGCATGCAATCTGAGTGCAATTTGAATGGAGCGCGTGACCCCCGAAGGCACAAGGCCTCTCAAAGGAGCTCCGAGGGACCTCCTTTACTGCCTGGTGTTGGGATGCACCGCTCCGTGTTACAGAGATATTGTGGAAGTGCTCCTCATAATTAACGTCTTCAATTAATTGTTTCCGGCAAACCATCATTTACTCCCAGTCCCTCTAACATGATCGTTCAGGGGTGCGCCAGCCCGAAAAACTGAAAATAGGCTTTTCAATAAGAGGAGAGGCGGATAGAGCTAGAGCAGAGTGATTTTTCGGTCTTTCCAGTGAGTTGGGCAAGAAAAGGCTCACGAGGTTCAATCGAAGTAAATATGAAGTTCTCCATGTCGGTCGAAATTACGGTAGGTCTCTCGACGCGTTTAGTAAACTGGGAGAAGCAAACGGAAAGAAACATTTAGGTGTTTCTAACGACGGTGGCCAAAAGTAACTGGATTCTAGGATTCATTCGTCGTTCGGTTGAAAGTAGGAACTCGCGCGTTATTCTTCCTTTATATGTGGCACTGGTAAGAAACCAGTTGGAATATTGCATCCAGTTTTGGAGGCCTACAAACACGGGTGAATTGATGGCGCTCGAGGGAGTACAGAGGACCACGAGAATCATTAAGGAGGTTAGGGGACTTTCGTGCGGGAAGCGCTTAGAAGTGACTGTAAGAGGGGGAGAGAGGGAGAGAGAGGGAGAGAGGGAGAGAGAGAGGGAGAGAGAGAGAGGGAGAGAGAGAGAGGGAGAGAGAGAGAGGGAGAGAGAGAGGGGGGGAGAGAGAGAGGGAGGGGGAGAGAGATGGTTAACCTTTTCATGGCGTATGATCATTAAAAGGATCATGTCTTTTGAGACTGCTCTTGCGGTTACCATTGAACAAAACCTTTTTCATATGGTACCGCTTAATAGCTCTCGAAAAGGGCTCTTCGGTGATGCATCATTCGTTCAGATAGGTTGTAGTTGAGGCAAGCTGGATCAAATAGAAAAGTTGTGACCCGATACGTTTGATTTTTTGTGAAATGGAATTTCGGACGAAAAAATAGAAAATTTCCCTCCTTTTTTTGGAAAAGGGAAAAATATGCTCGCATGCTGCAAGAATGGGTGGATAAAATTGGGACAAAGGCCAAATTGTAGGGGCTCCCCATGTGCGAACAATGGCCTGTTATTCAATATTTTTGGTTGATGATTTTTATAATTAAAAAATTCGTTTTTGAATAAATGAGTAAATATTTGAAATTTTTTGCAAGCTCCGTCTTTATCTGGGCCTGCTCAATATAAAAGGCGGTGAAAATTGTTCCTAGTTATACGTTTTCTTAATCCCGCCATGAAAGGGTTAAAGAGAGGCGATCTCATCCAAGACAATTAAAGGAATACACAATCCCGACCGGTGCGACAGGGCCTCCCAGTTCGACGGCAGTGAGAGAACGAGAGTTAATCGACTCAAGCTGCCGCAAGCCGCCGGTGCGGCTCAGGTCGAGAAGGAATTTCATCACTTGTCGAGTGGCGAACGCGTGGAATGCGTTAGACGACGACGTAGTGGTTGCCCCGCGCTGTTACCTTTTTCTTTTAGCAAAAAGGGACGTAATGTTGATTTACGGGACTAGGCAGTAAGCAACTAGGATATGCTAATAAAAAGTACGAAAATCACAAAATATTTAGCTTTAAGAAGAGTAAGCCTGCCCAAAATTAAGGAACGCTCGACCGCGGCACGTGCTATCAAAATGGGTATTATCACCTCTTGATACCAATAAACTACCTTGATAATCGAAAGAGTGCTATAATGAAAAATTGTTAAATCCATTTTTCAAAGGCTCTCTTCCCCCCCCCCCCCCCTTCTCCTCATGACTCCTTACCCCTTTGACTGCCTTGGACTTAACGGCCCATCCACCCTCTCCTTGCCTAGCATGGCAGTGGAGGTGCGCTGAACACGCAATATGGCGTGAACAGCAGCGAAAGGGCATTCAAAGCAATATGCCTCGATCTAACGACCAAACTGATCCCAGGTAAGGCCCAGGGCCACCTTTCTCGTTCGAACGAATCTCAAACCTCGACTTTCGGGGCCAATCGGCCCCGGGCCGACCGCAAGCCTATTAAGATCTTCACGATTCGTTTCAGCGCCGACCCTTCACCTCACTCTCAATTCACCGAATCATCTCGACTTCGTCTGTGGAAAGAATGCGTCCGCGATTTAAATGCGCGTCGGGCATCGTCCCGACCGTTCGAGGACGTCCGTGCACGAAAGTCTCACAAGATCGGCAACTGTTTACCATTGTTTCGATCTCGCCTCATCACACGAACTCGGTGCAAAATAGGGCTGGGCCATGCATCAAGAAACAGCAGATTGAGACACCGAGAGCGGACGGAGTCGCGAATCCGACACGACGCCGGCGCCATACTCGGCAACGCTCTCGGGCGGAACCGAAGACCGCTGATGAATGACAGCTGATTTATTTTTTATTTTCATAGCAAATTAATGCTTCGCATTCAGCAAAAATGACAATCTCGCGATCTGCGAGTCAAAGTCTTTTTTTGATCGAAGCACTATTTTCCTAAAATGCCACAAGATAGGCTACCAATGGCGAGGGGGGAGGGCTGGCAGAGAAAGAGAGATGATGAAAAAAAATGGGGGAATAAATGTTCGCCGCAATCTCGGGAAATCGAAGCAGGAAACTTTCCGGAGCGATTCTGCGTCGAGAGGGTGCGAAGCAGAGACATGGTAAATATACTACCTAGACTGGACAGGCCGATGGAGAACGCCAGGCAGCCACACGCCGATTAGAAGGGTCAGCCGCCGTCGCGAATGGCGTCAAATCGACCAATAAACACATAGCTTTTCCATTCGTGACGTCACAATACACTGAGTTTTGACGCTTTCCACGACCGGGTAGGCCTAGGCCTAGAAAGGGGGAAGGCGCCTGTTGATTTTCGGGCTCTTTGCCAAGGAGCCATTCTCTTTTTCCCTCTTTTTCCCTCTTTTTCCCTCTTTTTCCCTCTTTTTCCCTCTTTTGCCCTCTTTTTCCCTCTTTTTCCCTCTTTTTCCCTCTTTTCCCTCTTTTCCCCTCTTTTCCCCTCTTTTTCCCTCTTTTGCCCTCTTTTCTCCTCTTTTTCTCTCTTTTTCCCTCTTAACAATTCTGCTGCGCGGCTTGTTCTGTGTCTAATGTCCTTCTTTTTGATAAAAAAAAGTGATTTATCGTTTCCTCTTCCCCTTCCCACTTCCTTCCCCGTGGCCACTCCCGCTTGATAAACGTTATGGCAATACTGACGTAACGATGCTGAACTTGATCAGGAACGAGTTACCATATAGCGAAGGACGGGTCATTTCATCCGAAATGACACCATGTGTTCTCGCGTCACATCCTCGCATACGCATCATAATGAGCAATGAGTGCCGCTTTCAGGCTCGTGCAAGGGATGGAGGGATAGAGGGATGGAGGGATAGAGGGATGGAGGGATAGAGGGATGGAGGGATAGAGGGATGGAGGGATAGAGGGATGGAGGGATGGAGGGATGGAGGGATGGAGGGATGGAGGGATAGAGGGATGGAGGGATAGAGGGATGGAGGGATGGATTGATGGATACATGAATAGCGTGGCGGCGGCTGGCTTGTTCCTTCTCCTTCCCCTTCCTCACCCGCCTAAGTCGATATGTCGCGTCCGCTCGTGACTCCGGATCGGCCAAACAGCTTCGCCTAACAGCTTGTAAACTGACTTTCGTTTTTACACTCTGAACGTAGCGATACGACCGATTTGAGAACCGTTTTGTCAACGTCTTCCTGTGTGCCAAAAGCCAATTTTGCACATGTACTTTAGATGGTTTTCTCTTTTTCCATCCCAATGAAGTCTCGAGAAGTCGATCTCGATGTCTGTGGTATTTAAACCTGCTATATGTAGTATAAGGAGTATAAAGGCCAAGGCCCGCACGGTGCGAAATGAGACGATTGAAACAATTTCAATCGCGCTGTTCCGCTCTTTCATCGACTGACTCCACAATATTCACGATGAGATGCACATGGCCCGGGCATAAATTGCTGACTGAGTAAAAGGCATAGAGTGTATATAGATGTCTCTGGATAGGCCTTCGCTTCCTCGAGAGTTACAAATGCTTCCGCCATATTGGGATGGTCCCGCACGCGTGAATGAATAGGGTGATCGGTTGTATCCCGGCGTGGAGGTCCCCAGGCATATAGCCTGGGGCAAATTGCCTCTTTTGCCCTCCCTTCTCTCCATTCGTCTGCCATGAACTCCTTGCTCGTGCGACTTCAATAAGATGGCGGCCGCGCCTGGAAGAGTGCAGCGCCTCGCGTCATAGGGGGGGCTCCTCCATTTATACACTATGGCAAAAGATGGGTGGCATGTACGCCTGACGATTCGTGTCGGTTCTATTATTTTTTTTTGTCGGAGGAGGTTGGAGAATGAAATATATGGAGCTCGTGGATATTCAAAGGTCCTGTGCTTCATTGCCCTTAATGGCTATTTCAGAAGATGGAACAATTTAGACAAAGCACTCCGCAAAGTATTCCCTTACGTGCTGAACGATTGTGCTATTATTATTCCGGACTAGCGATTCCAAATCTACGGCGCCAAAACCCTTGAATAAAGGAGGACAGGCTCTGCAAACGAATATAATAATTAGAAATCAGTAATGAAATGCGTAATTAGCATTATTAGAAAATTCTTTCACCTGACGCCACGACGAGCTGTTGAACCTGGGATGGTTCAACGGCCTGCCACGTCGCACTTTACCTGGAACGCGTGAGGAATCACGAAGACGGAGAGAAACCACGTGCACTCCCGTTCGACGAAGATCGACGGGCGTATGAGAGTGGGAGGGAGAGGGTGGGAAAGGGAATGAGTCAGTGTGATGTCCCCATGCGCCTCATCCTCGTTTTTGGGCAGATCGATTCAGTCCTTCACCGTGATTTCAGGAGCGCAGGCGAGGAGTCGCGGGCAGGTGAGAATTCCCATGGAGGAGAAAAGAGGGCAAAAGAGGGAAAAAGAGGGGAAAACTCTGAAGCTCTTGCGTCTATGGAACATTTCGGCTCGCGAGTGGAATTTCGCCAGTCAGCTTAGAATGGAAATCCTGATGAAATATTTTGACAGCCGAAACATTGCGGCCTATGGCTTACGATGGCCTGTCCATTATGTACCGGGTGGCAGCATGATATCGAGGAGAATTCATTGAATATCCCGAGGAAGCAAGTGATGGTAATGAGCGTGCTGAAATGTTCCATAGACGCAAGAGCTTCAGAGGAGTGTCATAATTGGCTTGTGCATTTCTTGGAAATCGGTCAGTAAAATCGCCGCAATGACAAACTCGAAATCTACTCATCATGCAATCATCAATATATACTGTATCTACATATATGACACGCTTGGTAAGTCGTGTTGCGACGATATGCAAATAGATACCCAGGCGTTTCATGTATCGTTCGAAAGCTTATGGTCAGTAGGCATGCACCGTGCAATCAGATTCGAAATTTCATAAACGCAGGATGAGTTATAAGCTGTCGTAATTTCCGCCTCTAGGCGACCCTCGGTAGAGCCACGCACGGGCCGGTTCCCAGGACCGGAAGTGAGGTGCTCGATGACCACGAGTTGCAGGAAGGAAAATGATTGCAGAGCACGGGAGACGACGTCGATTATCATTGCTGGTCCTTCCAAGGCGTTGCACAATCATACTATTGGTCCAGGTTTTAGTATTTCATGTGTTTTAAACGCCCGGTAGTGTGTTATTTAATTAGTGTGATGGAGATATTGTGTATGTCTCGCGGCCTCTTGGAGTCGTTATAATACTTAAAGGCCAGCCAAGAAGCATATCGAGGGAATTGGAATCCACTTATTCCATTCATGTAGGAATTATGAACTACTAGCCGACCCGTGGAAAACTTCGCCGAGCTCTCGGACAAGAACTAACACAGTCAACTCTACGCAAGCGACGCATTAAACAATCGCCGATGTGCGAATGCGGCATTCCACACCAAACAATGGAACATGTCGTCAACGAATGCCCGTTGTGCTCGTTTCATCAAGGAGATACACACAGCATCACTGAAAACATTTGACTGGATTTCAACGATTAACATCAATTCCTAACAGTCACTATTCCCATACGAAAGAAGAAGTCAACTCTTCCTTGCTAAGAAACGCTGCGCTGCAGAACAATAAAACCTAAATCATCCGGTGTGGGGTCCTCCAGGCAAGAGACACCGGGCATAGTGCCCTTTTTCATAGAACTAGAAACATAGAAATCCAGGAGTTGAGTCAGCACTTGAACACTACGCGGCAGCAGCTCTCTCTCCATTTACTAGTAATCCCGATTGTAATCCTGGACGAGATGAAGTAAGTCGACGAGGTAGTCGGTAGTTGAGATCCCTTTACGGTTTCCATACCGGCATTTATTCTGCTTGGAAAGGGATTCCAATGGATTCCTACATGTCTGGTCCCATTATATCCGGCTAGTTCTTGAGAACGCCTGCCCTTTCTGGAACAGCTCCCTGCCCAACCGAACCATCGAATAGGTGCAGAAGCGTGCCCTACGCTTAATCTTTGGGCATAAATATGAAACTTACAAAAAGGCCTTATCGACCCTGGGCATCCCATCCTTACAAGGATCTCACATCCTAAATATGTCCATGCCCTCCTAAAAAATCGATCGCGACGGCAGGCTTTGCCGCCCCACCGACAATGTCCACCCATGAACCCGAGAAGAAACATCTGCATCTCTCGTGCAAGGGCATAAGTGCCCCACGCCCAGATTCTACCAGTCAGCAATCCCCTTCGTGACCCGCTTGGTAAAGGAGGAAACTACCAGAGAAGACCGCGACACTGTCTCAATACAATCCCCATAATTTTGTTACCCTTTCTTTGTCTACCCTTTGACGATGGATGATGCTCAATTATTCCAGAATCACGAATAAACCACAATTGTAATTATTATTATTATTATTAATGGCAGGGATTGGACCTCCTAAAACCCTCTCCAAATCTTATAGGTCATGAGTTCCATATGACCCTATAGGGATCCTTTAGGCTTTTCGTGTATAAAAAAAACCTATATGAAAAGCCTATAGACTTCCTATAATAAATATATTTAGGTTTCCTATAGGACTTTTTCGTAAGGGATCCTCCCCCTACGTTTCCCTGTCGTCCTCTGGCGAATGCTTTGGCGCTCTTTTGGCTGCATGCCGCCTGCGTGCGCTTGCAATAGAATCAAATCGATAGTGGAGAGGCATCTGGGGAAACAAGAGAATAATCACGCGCCTCAGACGAGGTCTATCGTCAGTGAATGTGGATCCTACGGAATGTGTTCAGCTCTGAGTCTTTCGAGCGAGTCGGCTCTGTTTCCGAGTGGGTGTTGCTTATTCATCTTGGTGAACTTGATGAGGGCCGGGGGGGGGGGGGGGGCGGTTTCAGGGTTTCCTCTAGGCACCAGAAGACGTAGAAAAAAGGACAGTTTAAACACGTCGACTTTTAAAATAGACAGTGGCAGCCCAGGTACACGTACAGATCTGCCATTCCACTGTTCTCTATACCAGGGGAAGTATCATATTCGCCGCATCTGAACCATCCAATCTTGAAATAAATAATAACTGTCATTGGTACGGCATAGGCGTAAATAAAAAGGGCCCGGACAACAAGACTTAGTCAGTTGCATTGCTATCCCTTCAAAGTGAGACTTGAATAAGTCCGACTTCTCCAAAATTGAAATATATTGAACAAGATGCAAAAACAATATTTCTGGAAGAAAAAGAAACCTCGAACATGGGGAGGGCAACCCCTCCCGGAGTGGTTGCCCTCCCCCTCTTGAAGGCAGTGATGAATGTCATTCGAGAGGACATTGGTCAGCCAGCAACTCAGTCAGGAATTTCCTTCTCTGTCGAGTCTATCCCCTTCATAATGCTCAAAAATCACTTAAAGCTGTTTCGAAGGATCAAACCATTCCTGGAAAATCTTCTTTAAGTTTCTACTTCCCTCTCAAGTCGGACATCAAGAACCATTGCCGCAGATTCGCGAGGAAACCAGATAATGGCGTTTCGAGTCAGACTTCATTCAGTTAAGACACCCCAAAAGTGGCCTGAGACGAGTCAGGGTCAGTGCAATCGGCTAAAATTTTAGACAGACTTGGCATGAAAGTCTGGCTCGACTGAAACAGTGCAACCGGCCCATGGGCTCAGTTGCACCGCTTCGGTCAAGTCAGACTTTGGAAGCATTGTAAACAGGCTCCCAAAGTCAGACTTTTCAGACTTGCCCGAGGCAGTGCAACTGGCCCACGTATAGTCGAGTCACTGGGAATATGGGCAGTAGAAGGAAAAGAAATGAGGCATTTAAGGTCTCCATGATCTTCGTCGGCGGATTTACTCCTACCGTCAAAGACATGACATTCTGACATGCTGACATTCCGACATTCTGACATTCTGACATTCCGACATTCCGACATTCTGACATTCCGACATTCCGACATTCTGACATTCCGACATTCCGACACGGATGCCACATGGGTCTTCCCTTCAGAGGTGAGTATATGTTTTTTCTTGCAGTCTTTACGATCTCCTCATGCAAGCAGTTTCATCATGTGGCGTCCCTGTTATTCCCGAGAGGCCAACCACTCATGCTCACATTTAAAATTCCTGCTGTTCTTGTAAATAAAAACTCCCTGTGGCAACCCTGTTTTTCTAATCTGGAGATTAGGGGAGGGGGCTGTCAACTAGTTGACATTTTATGACTCTAATAGGGTGACCTGTCAAATTCGCCGACAAGCCCGCCATATTCTCAGTGACTCAAACACACTCTGGTTCGTCCGTCCGCGTTGCGTGGAGATGGGAGAACACATGGAGTGTAGGGATGCAATACGCGACATTTCACGCGTACGCCTAGCAACCCTTTCTACCCTTTCTGCTTTGAACAGACGCTCTCGCCCATTATCTACAATGGATCCGTCAACTGCCAGGGCTGGAAGGGAAGTGGATGTTTTAGTGGAAGACGACCCAGGCGGAAAGCCGCACAAAGAAGAAAAAAAACGTGAGAGACCGACCGCAATATATGGCATTTCCCCATAGTCCCGATGGGAAAGCCAAAAAATTAGGAGCGACTTTCAATCGCGCCAAACCTGGCTCAAGCTCCACGACAATTCGTTGTGATGATTCCTTGCCATCCAAATCGACCAATATCAAGTTTCCCTGTCCTGCTTTGCCTGTGTCCTTGCTTTGCCGTGAGCCTAATTTCGAGAGAGCACCAAGGAGCCACAACAAAATATCAGCCGATCTGCCGATGCATGACCTTTATATTTAACGCAAAGCTTTATACTTAAAAGTCATGTTTTTTTATATAGAGATTTATTGCTCGTGGAAGGCAGGATTTCTCTAAACACTTCCTCATCCACTTCAATATGAAACGGTAGAGAAGGGCAAAATAAGAAAATAACAGAAACAGAGTCTGAGGAGATTCCGAGTTTCCATCTAGGGCGAGCACCAATCGCGATAAAATTCGCAGTGAGTCCAAATTTAAAGAAAAGAAATCGGTTTCGTCAGGAAACAGGATTATTTTTTTATTATTATTTTATTTTAGGGACATGGAGGCATCCCTTCCCAAAGAGGAAGCACGCACCACTAGGTCATGCGTCGATCCTTACGCCGACAGGAAGCACGTCCTCCTAATCAGCTTATCATCTTGATCTAAATCTAAATCTAAATCTAAAGCTTATCATCTAAATCATCTTACTGGTAAGGAGAAATTTTCCATTTCTCTTTCTTTCCTCTGGGAACATTTTTATGAATTATTCGAGAATATCAAGATCGTTTTATTCAAGTTTTTTTTTTTTTTAAAGGAAGCGATGCCTTAAAAATTTGGTTCGCCGACATCTTCCAGGAATAACGAATTCGTCCATCATTCGCCCATCATTCGTCCATCCCCGCAATTAGAATGATCAGGAACGAAAATGCTCATCCATTATTGTGGGGAGGCTTCGAATATGCAAAAGGAGTAATTGCCATGAAAGCGTTGCGTGGCATTTAAATGAGGATTTCTGCCTTTCGGCAGCACTTCATCCCATTATTTGATACGTGAATGCAGAAAAAGAATCGCTGTGCGACAAAAGTTGCACAGCCGACGAGAATTGCACCGGTGCGGTTAATGGTCCGAGTCGTATTTCGATAGATGGCACCACTGCATGCGAAGGAGAAACAAGCAGCATATGCCCCATGAAAGCAAAGACAAAATTAAAAATGGCAATTTTCGGGGGTCTCGTGTCACACGTGAAAAACCATTCATCTTTTTTTTACGTCGCAGAAGATAAATTTGCACGAGAAACCGAGGATGAGAGGATTACTTTGGCGGAACGCATCGTATGTCGCATCCTCGGAAGATTTTCAGCTCTTGCCTGAGTAAAGCCTTTAATAAATTTAAATTTGAAAAATGTATACTGTGAAGAGTATAGATATGGCCCCACTGGCTGCCTTAAATTCGAATGGCCGATGTTGCATGTCATAGCAGCCGAGATGACGAAAGCCCAGAATTTGGCGCACTTTTTGTACAATTATGCACAATGTACTCTTTGTGGCGACATCCACCGTCGAAATCCCATTCGTTTTGAAATGCCGATTCGTCTGTCCCCTTTGCCATGGGACAATAATGTAAGGCGTCTTTCGCTCGCACGTGTCGGAAGACCTTCATCGCGGGATGGTGCCATGTTTTCCAGGTTTTACGTTTCCTATCCATGGCGATAATGCTGCGTAGAGAAATTGGAAACCATCTTGGAAGCATTCTTCTCGGGAAACAGGACAAGAGTGGGTCGCGCTTGAAATCCTTCGTGAAAACCGATGTGAGTCGTTCGGGTTCATCTGGTCTCTCTTTTTTTTGCCTCCTAGCCATCGCCCGATGGCTGGTGCCGGTCGCCGTCCTGGCCGCCTACGTGGACATTTCTCCTCATTCGCGGAGCCCTCAAGGTCTGAACCTTCGATCGAAAGTCGGTTCGCATGAATTCTAGTCGACTGCAATGGTGTCGACACGGAATCGAGGCGACTGTAATGGTTGCAACACGGAGTCGTGACGACTATAATGGTGTCGACGCGAGATTCATGGATGCAATTGAAATCCTACGGAGCGACATCGAAGCGAAAAAATGGAGACAGCGTGAAATTTTTTGCTGCGTCCACGAAGGCACGAAGCCACTATTGGCTGTTTTTCACCATGATTCGAAACCTTAATGGACTGGAACCTTTCCGTGGCGCAACCTCGGCAACCGTTGCCACCTCCACCCCCTTCAAACCGGTTCCCGTTTCCTTTTCGGAGGGAGAAATACGTCTGAGGGCTTCTCGTCTCCTCATGCATGAAGCCGCATGACTTAATAAAAAATTGTTTCGAAATAAAAAATTAATTAATTTCACATCAGGCTTACTTCGCATTAGAGATATCAATTTGCCTCGAGGAAAAAGTAAATATTAACTTAATGCTGCTAACTCTGATTTTTTCAGAGATTTCACATTAACCTAATAACGCTACCTCACGATGAAAATTGTCTAAATTTGTATGTAGCACTACATTTAAATGTTGTTGACACCTAGAGCGCAAGTTTTCGATATATCAAAAGTTGTCTGATTTACTTGCACCGGCTGACAACGTTGCGAGATAGCAGAGTGAATAGAATCATTCGGTTTCAGGCAAAGAGAATAACATATATAGTAATGAACCTAATATTAAAGAAAGATATTGGTTAAATAGGCAATTACCTGGCTGGGGAATAAACTGCCGCCAACCAAGGAGCACAGATAGAGTTAGCCGGGCATCGCTCCAGTCTGTCAGTGTAGGGCGCAATTAACCGAATGCATGGTAGGGCCTTTTCCCTGGGCTACGTTTTTTCTTGCATAGACTTGTTTCGCAAATGGCCTTCCCCCCATTTCTTTTCCCTTATAGGCTTGAGCCATTCCGAGCCATGCTCTCGCGCCTTTTCCTTCATGGGCATGAGTCTAGCATACGTTTCAGTGGCGAGGTTGATCGAGCCAGTCGATCGTTGGCTGTGGCACTGACAGACGGACTTAAGCCGTGATTGCCTTTTGCCGTGAGGCATTAGGTACAGTCGAACTGTTTATTTCCATAGGCCGTAGCACCTGGCAGTATAAACTTTCTGGGTAGGGCTTGTTTGGACAGACTTGCGGCCTCAACACCCTGACGACGCAGGCTGCCTGACAAATTTCGAGGATAGGATCCTTCGCTGTCCCTTCCCTTTTTTTGTTTATATATATATATTTTCCCAGTTATATATATAACTGCTTCGTAGAAGAGGAATTCCGGAATGTTCCAGAGCAAGAGGACACTGATGATCCCATGGCTGGTCGTGACTCCCTTGAGTCTGGTGATCGGGCTCTCCATCTGGATCTTCAGGCTCGACATCGTCGTTCTCATCATCGACGTCCTCTGCTTGTACCCCTACGTTATCTTCTGCTACTTCGTCGTCTGCTGCTACTACAAGGTCTGCGCGTGTCGGTCGTTGCAGTTGGTCGAATTTCAGAAATTTTGCATTTTTTTTATTCTTATGCACTCCGCACTCTCCTAAAAAAAAGGGGACTACTTATGCATAGGGACTTCTGTGTTGTTTTCTTCCCGAAATGTGGCTTTCGGAAACAGAAGTTTTGAACCGATCTGGAATTTTATTCCGATGGATTCCTGAAATGAATCTCCTGATTATTTTCCCAGAAACACCTACAAAAGCGAAGCGAAAAATGTTGTCAACGATATTAACAACACAAAGCGGTATATATTTTAAAGCAAAACCTATATCATTCATTTGTGCGCGAATATGATAAACACTAATTTATTGTCCGTAGAGACGGCAAGGCAGTACCCAACACGGCAAAGGGAGTGTATATGTGATCAAGGAAGGATAGTATTCAAATTGCAATAGAATTCCTGTCGAAAAAAAATAATGCGCTACCCGTACTCGCGTATGCAAGCAGTAGATGGGAAAGACTGCGATTACCTGCGAGCAATTCAACGGCGGGAAGCTAACATGGAGGCTAACATGGGAGGCTAACATGGGAGGCTAACATGGGAGGCTAACAAGAAGGCATGACAGACGAGGACCGATCCGGACGCCCTGCGGCGGCGGTGACGCGGGAGAACATGGAGGAGGTCGACGCTCTTAACCCGCATCCGGCTTTCTCCGGTGAAATCCGATAATCCGGGTCACATAACAGTCGATATATGTTTTACTAGCGAGTTTGTTTGCCCTTCGGGCAAACAAACTCACTATAATACTAGAGGTATTATAACCTAATTAACAATTAGGTTATAATACCTCTGACCTTCCTCTTGTATTATCCACTGCAGACAAGGCTTGTGCATTTTCCAATAATATTCCATAGCGATAGCGATGACTTTCACCCTACCGAATAGATTTTCCTATCGAGATCGTTCATGATGTCCACGATTCAAAACCCTATCAACTCAAATTTCAGAAACTCGGATCAAACCTTCCAAACGAAGCATGCGAAAAAGGGAATCTCCGTGGAAACGTCCTATCCGAAGAAACTGAAACGTCCTGTCCCAATCCAGCGTGATTCCGCCCGGTTGAGACTTCCTTCACTCGCCTCTCCGCCGATCCTCTGGCCCTTGTGGACTGGAGGGCGAGACCGGGAGCGACTGATGATGCTGGACTGATCGGGAATGGATCCGCTTAAGACTGTTCCGCTTAAGGCTGTTCCGCTTAAGACTGTTACAAGCTTCTTCATCGGGTGGATGCGTTGTTGCATTTCGAAATGAATTCTTCCAATGGCGCGAAAGACATTGGAAATTAGATCGTGGTCGGGCGTCACAAGCTTCTTCAGATTCTGCGTTTTCAGGATTAGCTGATGAGCGGACGACTCAGAATCTCAAGTTGCGATCGCGATTTTGATGCAGTGAAAGATGGAATCAAATTCTGGAAATCTTCTTGAGATATGATGTGCCATGAACTCAAAGTTTCATTGGCAAGCCTAGAAGGCGTTGAGATGAAAGTTAATTTGGATCTTTTGTGTCAGTTTAGTTGAGCAATATTATCTACTAGCGAGTTTGTTTGCCCTTCGGGCAAACAAACTCGCTATAGTCGCACCTTCGGCGCTCCATTACCTTGAATAGTGATTCATTCATATATTCTTTGCGAAATGGCAAGCACGTATGTAAAGTACGTCCCCATTGATATACGTGACAGATGGGGACGAAAGTCTTGATTTTTATCAAAACCATTACTTCTATGATTTCTAGAGTGCCTAACTTAAAATCTTTTCATGTGTCCCTTTTTGTAAGGGTGGAGAATACATTTTGAAATACTCCCCTCCTATAATCTACGCTAATGGAACATATTACAAAAGTAGCATTTTTCCTATCCACATCCATGAAATAGGTACTTTTGAGGGAAGTTTAAATTTTGTATCGCTGTTTTGTTTGATAAAAAACAATCAGAAAAATGGGACTTAAAGAAAATTGCCCTGATGTGTTTTAACTAACTTTTTTTTCCTTCTGAAATGTAGACTCATGGAACTCCATGCCACCCAGTTTCAGCCTTATGCGTTTCCCTTTTTGTATTTCGTAAAAATGTATTTCGAAAAGCGACCAAACCAAAAGCTGTGTTCTTCGGAGACGTATAAAAAAATTTCAATTTTTCCTTAAGTCAACATCACGTCAGTGATGCGTGCGCCAGCTACTTTTCTATGTCTGCCCGGTGAATCACATGCCCATTAAGTTTTGATAGTATACGTTTGTCCATTTCGCTGGTGAAAAAACATGCTTGGAAAAGCAGACCCGCAGAAATGAAATGCCCGGAGAGGATTCCCCACGAAAGCATTTTTTTATTATAAAACTAAATGTCTCAGATGTCACATTCATGCAAAGTTTCAGCTTTCTATGTTTATCAGTTTAACTGATGCAAAAAAATTAGTGGAAAACATCTCCCTTTGAAATTTGTGACCCCAAGGCATTTACTTCTAAAGTCTGAAGTTTTCTGCAGCATCCCAACAGGTAGTTATGTACCAAGTTTCTTCTTTCCACACTATGTCAATACGCCTGGACAAAAAATATTTAAAAAACGTCGGCTCACAAAAATATGCCCCGAGGGAATGGATCTAAAATTTTTCATTTTTCCTGAACTCATCATCTTGGCAGGTACGTCCATGCCAAGTTTCAGCTTCCTATGTCTCTCCGTTTTACTCAAGCAAAAATAATGTTTTGGTGGGGGAATGAGTAACGGGACATGGAAGGCAAAAAAAAAAGTAAGCCAAGGAATTGTCGGGAATTGTACCCATACCTTCTGATTGGCAGTTAGTGATGTTACTATTGGGTTGTAACATATATTCCCGCCGTTTTTATATTTTGTTTGTTTTCACTCCATATTTTTGAAGTTTAGCAAAGTGGATTCGAAAGAGCGTTCTTTCCTCTACAAACTTATTGCCACCATTTTTCCGAATAACTTAATTTTACTTAACNACTTTAAATACGTGCCTGCCTTTTGGCAAAGAATAAATGAATTAATCGCTATCCAAGGTAATGGAACGTTGAACGCGCGACCATTACGAGTTTGTTTGCTCGACGGGCAAAGAAACTCGCTAGTACACATATATTTTTACACCTTAACTTTAGATTACAGAATCTTAGATATAGTTAATATTCTATATTTAATATTCTAATATTAATAGTTAATATTCTAAGGAACTACTTCGCATTTATTCGATGTAGGTTTGTAAATCCTTTTATCCTGGAAATACATTCATGTGAAATCTTGTATGTGTCTAATTGGACTCGTTCAACGCATGAACCGTCATACCTACTTCATTGTCTTGCGCATTAAAACATTGCTTATCTCCTCAGCTATATAATAACTGCCCTACTTGTCAGCATTTGAGTGAGAACCAACTTTTTTGCATCCTGTAGACATATGATTACCAGTAATTCTCACCTCAAGTTGTGGTATTGCATTGTTCTACTAACAGCAACCAATTAAATTTGAGTGCCATCGCAATTAGAGAATTTGAAAAAAAAAAGTGTATCTGAGCTTCTTCCAATGTGGTCCCTTTTCCCCTGGACCTCTAAGGGCTCAAAGGCATTCAGCTACAACTGCTTAGTCGATGTGGACCTGGGGGTGGCCCACCGATTATTTGTCCCGGAATCATTCCCTGGTGCTTCCATTTCGAGTGGGTCATTGGTCGGGATTCTTTTATCCATGGCTCAATATATCATCCAGCCCACTGAAACTGACCTCATTGCTTTTGTTTCCTGAGAGTGGATTCAATGAAATGATGAATGAATATGAGAGCTGAAATAAGGAAAGATTATAGAACGTTGGCACATCTGAGTGATCCCTGTATTTCCTTCGGAACATCATTTTCATCACAGAACCGTCTTTCGATGAATGAATTTAATGCTGCTGTTTAATGTTCAGGAAAATCGCAAGAAAGTTATTGGGAGGAGGTTCGGCCTTGCATCAGACCGTTTTCCTTCGAAGAATCGCGCTCCTCCTACTTGAACCTCCCACTTGGTGAAGATGGGCGAAAATCCAATTGAATGACAAATAAATATTCATTTTGATGCTAGTAGAATCTGTTTCTATTGAGGAAGGAATTTTGTAACTTGCTCTGTTCTAAAAACAGGAGACTATAAAATACAATGCGAGATAGTACTGTGAAATTGCTTGTGAAAATATTCAGTAGAAAGCCTCCGCACGTGCGGAAGCCTTCGAAATTTCCTCAGGTGATTCAAAACTCGAAAATTTGTTTCCTGACTTCTCTTTTGTGGTCCCAAAACGCCAAACTTGAGCGGGCGAAGAATCACCCAAAATATTTATAAGCTCTTATGTCCTCTATCTCATAATGGAACGCGACATCCCCTCGCCCTGAAATGGGAGTGGACGGCGAGGAAGGAGTGGACCCCTATGCAATATCAGATGCTGAGGATTTGGACCAACACGATGAAGTCGATGACATCCCTCTCGCGGATCAAGCTATATGCCAAGTGCAATGATGATGAAGACGGAAAGTTGCAGACATACTACCAGCGTCAGGAAATCCAGACACAACCACAGTATTTTCCTTTTCATCTCAAACGTTCAACCGTAAGATCGTTGCATTATCTCACAATCCCTCATGAATGATATCAGCCTCTTAATGGAAGCCAAATACTTCGGGGGCCTCGTAAGATCCAATGTGGGCTCTACGTATACGGATGGGCAAAGTGCTATGCATTTTCTACAGACAAGTGACGCCGGAGTATTTTAAGGGATGTGTGTATTTCATTTGAATTTAAAATGTATTCATGAGGAACATTATAAGAATTGAGTCATAATTCTGTTCAGTCGGCTGTCATTATTGAAATATTTTGAAGAACGAATTCATGCCTGGAACATGCATAATATACTGTACTTCGACGGACAGTAGTCCATGTCCTCAGTGTCATATTGGACCGCAAACATTATTTTAGAAAGCATTCTGGAAGTTTGATCACCATCATGTTGATCAAACAATATATCGTTCGCAGACCTTTCGCCCCTATAAACATTATTATCAGCAAACATGAGAGTTTTATGATATGTGACCAAAAAAATAAAAACGCGGATGTGCGACCCTGATTCAAGATCTTTTAATCTCTATAAACATACTGGAGCCATCACCTAGGATAATGAAAGACTCCATTGTATTCATACTAACCACTAAGCACACAATTAATGTACACCGACACCGTACGAACTTAGCTACCGTTTGGAAGGAAAATATGGCCAATAATTTTTCAATTTTTTACTTCCATTTTTTATTCATTTATTTACCGAACCTCATGATACACAGAAGCAGCGTTCGGTGACCGATGCTGAAATACGAATGAATATTTAAATTTTATTTTAATTTTGATTGCAAACCATGGATGAGACGGGATTCTGAGATGAAGTGACAGGTGGAGAGGACCAAGCTGGAGATAATTCCTTTCGTATATGCTAGAAGCAAATGCAAAGTTCACTGGTAAAATATTCCAGAAATTATACCCGTACCGACTTTAAAGAAGTTGTTCAAACAAAGAAACGAATATCGAAAATAATAAATGCTTCCAATTAATTCCACTTGTAATACATAATGTAGGAGATTAAGAAATTACTTTGTTTGACTTCTCAATTGTTGTCGACAAGTAAATATAATTTTCAAAGTGAATTTTGAATTGAATGTTTCACAAGTGCAATGGCATCTCGAACGTCTGACAACGTCAAACAAGGAAAAATATTAATCCCGTTTTTGTTGCCGCAATGGTAAGCCAGATTATCTGTCTCAGTCAGGCTCTGGAGTGCTTAAGTATTTCGTGTTGATTATTTCCTGTCTGCGCGAAGAGCGATGGCTCCGATCCATTAGAACACACGGGGGTTCTATGCAAGAAGTAGAATAGAGGAACGAAGGATTTATTTTTTCAATCCGTCATGATTGACATGGAATACAATGAATTACTTTAGCGATCAAACATTAATTCCAACACCAGACTTTTTTATTATTAAGTGCCATCACTTAACAGTGAGAAAGGTCACAATGCGAATTTCCTAACATTTCTGGAACATAATGACTGCATTTGAAATCTTCAATCGGCGAATGCGCGAGCTTACAATGTGCTTACAATGAGCTTACAACTTTCTACTTAAGCCTTATTTTTTTTGGACCGATACACTTTCTTAACCAGGTGATTATCCACAGAAGCAAACGTTGCAAGTTCATTTTTTACCGAATGGCAATCAAACATGCTAGCTACATAAACTTCGTCAAAAATAAATATGGCCACTTTATTTTTCGAAATTCCTCCCGACTTCCACATTTTTGTGAAGTCATGTATTTATCCATTTCAGCTTCCATCTAAAACAATCATTCGACATAACTTCCCGAAAAAATATCGAGTTTCGGGTCGGGCCGTGACGCGTGATTCGCCCCGGGAATTTTCGTGGTGATGCTATTCTAATTGCCGAAATTCGAACTCATTGCATAAAAATTGGTCGATCTTTGGATGCAAGTTTGCATGTTTTTGTTCGACAATTTTCAGGATGAAGAATCTGAAATTCCAACATAAAAAATTGATGGTGATCTCCACAAACACGTTTCCCCGAGAAAGTCTCCTTTCATCGCTCGACTAACTTTCTCGAAAGGCTGCGTACAGGTAATACTACGACATTACCTATTACCCTCGAGATGGAGTTACCAAGAGTTACCATGGAGTTACCATGCACCTTCTCTCGGAAAAGTGAATGTAGCCGACGCCATGATCTCAACCTTTTTTATTTTTGTCTTTTTCGTTTTTTTTTCCGCTTTTGAAGTTGTTCTTATGAGATTTCAGGCAGAGCAGGATGCAGGTAATGAGAATATCATTTTTTTAATTACTTCTGATTAAACCGCATCGATTGCATCGCCTTAAATATCCATAAATCCATGATAATCATGCTTCCAAAAATGCATGGCGGAATCAATGAACGTGCAATGATGAACGTGGAATAAATAAGCAAAAGAGTGAAAGTTTCCGTGCAGGTGCAAAAAAAAAATAATGCAGGAGCAAATTTGACCCAGATATTAAAAGGAGCACGGTCCAAGGACCGATGAAGTCCCTGGGTGTCCTCGAAGTCTGCGGACCAAACCTCATTTCAGGTTGGCTCGGATCCACTCGGCGAAGCGGGAGACCCTGGTGAAGGGGACGGACCTGGCGCCGGACGAGCAAACGGACATGATCCCGGTCTGGAAGAATCTCCCATGGTAATCCGTCACCAGGGGCGAGCCACCACCCACCTGCAAAAACTAGCAAATAGCAGCTTCCGCGAAGCTTTTCCCCGCCGATTCGAAAGAGGCCGAAAAGTTCTCACTCCACACGATCCCTGCCCGGCCTCCCTCCGTCGGACGCAGAGGCGCCGATCCCGCTGCATCCCTCCGGGCAGCAGCGCCCCGAGCGCGGAGCAGGAACCTTTCACGGTGGCGTCCAGTCTCTTCAGCTTCGGATCTTGAGACTTGGCCGGCCTTCAATCCACAAGCCATCGACGAATCTGCGAAATCGAACATTTCCGCTGAAACGAACGCATCACTCTTGCTTTTCGTAAGAGGCTATAGTTACGTGTCATGGCAGCGCATTCAGTATAAAAATTAAATTCCAAAGGAAAAAAAGCAGAAAATTTCGCGTAAGGCAAGGGAAACAGGATTGCCTCCCGACCCGCAAAAAATAAGGGAATCCCACTCCAGAATGGAAGCCATGTCTCCTATTTCGTCACTTTTGTCTCGCCGAACGATTTCATTGGAATCGGTTGCTCCGCCCTGGTAATTTCCCGCGTACTAATGAGCCTACACCATGCCTCCCACGTCGGCCAGGTGGCACCCAATGAATCCAGCAAGTTTCAACCTCATTCGTTTGCCCTTTTCGCTGGTGAAAAAATATGTTCGGAAATGACGATCCAACAGAAAGCTGCGCCCTCAGGTTATAAACAACAATTTCTTTTTTTTTTTCCCTGAACTCAACATCATCTCACTTATGAATGTGCCAAGTTTCACTTTTCTATTTCTGCCTGATTCGGTAGGGCAAAAAAAGTTATTTGAAAACAACATCCCCCAAAAAATATGCCCCCAGGGCATGTACCTAAAACTTGACATTTTTCCTCAACTCAGCGTCCATGTCAGGTTTCAGCTTTACATGCCTCTCCGTTTGGCTCAAGCAAATATATATTATATGTAGTAATGTGAAAATCAATTTTCAAAGGTTTCCCCTTTCTTCAACCCCATCCCCAAACTCAACCTCAACCTCGCCCTCCCCCCCACCTTCCCGCTTCCCCAATCTTCTCCCCACCCTCCCCCACCTTCCCCCCACCTTCTCCCCACCTTCCCCCTACCTTCCCCCGTTTCTATATGGAACTCACTAGTAATGAGGCAGGCCTAGGCTTAAGCCTAGGCCTGCCTCATTACGTTGAAAAGAAACTCAATTCTCGATCCACGAACCAATTAGGCCTGCAAGAATTAATATCGGGTCTGAAAGACACCTCGTCAAGGACGCGTAACGTTAGACCGAACTTTTTTTTATTTTTCGAATTTCATTCACCACTTCAGTGCGGTCGGGGAGCATTAGGCCGATCCAAAGTTCCTCAAACCGTTTCGATTCGTTCAGAGAAGAAAAGGCGAACAAAGGGCAATTTTCATCATTTTCTACTCATTATCTTTCTCATCTCTTTGCTTCGAAAGCATCCCAGGAGTGGCTACTTGTGGGTGGGGGAGGGAGCGAGGAGGAATTTCACCGAAATGACACCCTGACATGGACAGATTATCCTCTTATGTATCACTTTTAGCAGCAAAGCCCGGTCGACAATCGCGTTCCTCGACCGGGCGCGGGCCGCGATTCGAACCGGGCCGATCGACCTTCAACGCGGAAAAGCGACGTCGACTTTCGAAAAGTCGACCCGTGCAGGCCTCCGACTCGCAGAACGACAGGCGTTCGCAGCGTAATTTCTGGACTCTCGACCGGCCGACAGGTCCCGAGTTTCCAAAAGACACCCGCAATCATTAAAATCCGTTCATACGTCGAGGAGGAGCTTCCCCCGGAACGATCGACAGATTAGCCTCTTATGTGTATGGATTAGGATGATACCTATTTTCATGTTGCAATGATCTCCTCGGGAAATGGCGCTATCTCTTGCAGCGCTTGACGCGACTGGGAATATTCCAAATGTGCTTTTCCGACGCGAATAAGGAAAAAAAAATTCATTCCGTTGTCGGACTTGGAATGTTGGACAAACAAGTAGGCGGAACAAAAAAATCCAGCGAAGAACACGAAAATGTGCTTCCCCAGGAAACGCAGGACGTTTTCCCCGAGCGAATGGGAAATCCTGAGATTTTCGCGAAATAGAGTTGGAAATTTCCGAATTATTTTTTACGAGTGCATGCACGAACGGTGTCAGAATTGACGGCGAGAGAAAAGTCCATAAGTACTTGCCGTGCCGAACCGGAGAAACATGAAGTACTTTCGTCATTGCGCTGAGTATGAGAGAGGGCCGAAGGGCGAGACGAATAGAAATGCGCGAGCGCGAACATGGGAATTCGTGAACGAGAATCCCGGCGTTCCCCAAAAAAAAAATTCAAAAAATAAATAAAATATTTAAAAATCCATAAATGAAAGTTTGCATGAGACGTACGGGAGGTGTAGGCTGGAGGCTCGGGGCAGCCTTGGGCAAGGGAACGCACGGGGGACCCGAGGAGGACCGCGAACGTCACCAGCAGCTTCATCTCGTCCGCGGGGAGGATGCTCGAGCAGTGAGGACCTCCCGAGGATGCAAGGCTCGGGGGGCTTCGGCTCGGGGGGCTTCGAGGGAGGATCCGCTAGCGAATCGTCTCGAGACACGTCGACTCTCTCCCTCGCTTATTTTCGAGAAATCTGTTCCGAGAAATATTGTTTTCCGCGATCCGGGCTCGCGAGGTCGACCGCGCAGTTGTCGGCGGGGGCAGAAGTTGACTCAAGCTCAGCCTCATCGCTGCAAATGCCTCCCTCGCCCAGAAAATGTTACGAATGCCTCTTTAAAGGGGCACGTCAAAGAGGAAAACGAGACATTCTCACACTCGCCCTTTCGAGGAAAGGAGGGACCTGGCACTCGCCCGTGCAGCACACACTCGCAGCGGCTGGAATGGGCGATGATAGGGCTTGCACGTACCCTGGCACGTTCCCTGGCGTCACTTCAAAATCTAATCGGATAGCTCGTAAAGGAATTCCTTGCAATTCTGATGAATCATTCAATCCCAGATTTCCTTCGATCGGATTCCAATGCATTCTACGAATCTCGTAAACGTTCCAAGTTTGGAATACGTCGTTCCCCTCATCAGAGACATTGTAATTTTCAGGATTATTTGGGCCTTTCTAATTTTCATTTCTAGATTCAGCTTCAGATAAGTCCCGTTATAGCTGTAAGCACTGCATCGCAGTATCACTTTGTTTTCTTGGACTATTCGTTTCTACTGCACACCATTTCACAGCAGATACACAGATACAGCAGATAAGTATCAAGGAAAAACTAATCTCAACCGGAAAAGTATTCTACTGTATACAAGACGCATGCGTACTTTAAAATTCAGCTTCAAGAAAAAGCACGTTTCCGCAGCAAATCAGTCAAGTGATCACAGCAGGTCGAACGCGTGCAAATGGCAGGTAGGACGCAGACTCACAGTAGCTTAAACAGTTGCTCACGAAGCCAAATACATTGATTTCTCCATGACGATCAAAATGACCCCGCTCCGGTTCTTCGGGGTATAACGTGCAATAGTCCCGTTGATTTTGCAGCCCTGGGTCTACGGCTGCATCAAGATGTTCAATGCTTCGATGTATTGAAAGAAAAAGTCGAAAATGCACAGGTCCTTAGTTGCCGAACGAGCGGAGTAAATCGTCATGATGATAAGTCGACGCCAGAGAGCAAATTCACATGATGCGAATATTGCGAAAACCATTACTATTCGTATATGTAAAATTAGCGAAGCCAATGCAAATTGCACGGAACAAGAATGTAGCGAGTTGCAGATTTTACAGATTGTTGAACAGAAAACCGTGCGTGTAAAATATTATGGGAATATTTATTAAGTACAGCACTTTATATTCGCGTACATTTTAAAGTCTACAGCACCTGCTCGTGAGAAAGGCGAAAAACGTTCCTAACAAAAAATCAGCTCAACAAACGTCCTTCATCGCGCATGCAATGGCTGTAAAAGCGCGATGAGGGACCCCGACTTTAAGGGCAAGCGGAGGAATCCGTATGTTGCATCCCCGCCGTGGCCGTGGTGGATGTCGGCGTCAACATCTATTCCGGCAGCGAAGACCACGTCTTCGTCGTTTCCGGGTGAAATTCCCATCTACGTTGCTCGCCAATTCGACAAATGTCGACAAGTAAAAGCCATTTTCAGTGTGAAACTCAATTTATTTTCTCAAATTTTCGAAGGCATCTAGAAGATCGGACGTCCACAAAGTGGAAAAAGATTTATCCCGTAGTTGGTTTTCGTAATTTCAAGGTTCCATGCAGATACGCTAAATTTCAATTAGGCATCGGAAAAATACGAGAATTCGCGATGATTGCTCCTCGTCCGCACGAAGAATGCAGAATGTACGAGTGCATCACGTAGTGTATGTGATTGTGTATGCGACGAATTGGGCGTTGACAGTTTCCTGGTTGCCCTGGAAGCGTTGCTCCTCTCCGGCATGCTCGAGATTCTGGAGTTCCTGAAAAGCGATTGATTATCGTCAATGTATCCATCATCTCGTCTGCAACATCTACAAACAGTACAGGTCGGTAAAATTTCAGATTCGCTGCTTCATACAGGACCGAGCGTCATCGGTCTATCAATACAACTCCGCGTCAAAATATTACGATATTTTTAAAAAGTCGTGCTAATCAATATTTCAATTGACGTATTTCGTGACACACGCAAGGGAACAATTTGTACTAAAGCCTAATGTGAAGCCTTACCTCTCTTGATGTTAACAAAGTTGGCTCACTTGTGGTACTTGTTGCTGGGGGGGGGGGGGTCCTATGCAGAGACTTGATAATGGGCTGTGTCAGAATATTACGATATTTCATGAAGTGTGTCAAAATATTATGATATTTTAATGCACATGGCGATTGAAGGGGAGCACATGATCAAGTCATCGTAAACAACAACAGGGGTATAAAAGACTCCTTTCAGGCCTGCCTGACTCATGGTTGACGCACTTTGCTTTGACACGCATGGGCCGAAAGAAGGATCTCATCCCAGTGAACAAAGCCACCATCCTTGCACTTCATCAGAGTGGAAAAACACAGGTGGACATCAGCAAGTTGTGTGGTTATGCGCCATCAACAGTGTCTGCTGTCATCAGAAGCAGCATTGGAGGTGAACCCGCGCCTTCCAACAAGAAGAATTGTGGGAGAAAGAAAGCAACAACACCAAGGGAGGACAAAAAGCTGCGGAGAATTGCCATTGAAAACCGCATGAAGTCCGCTGCAGACCTTCGCGATCTCTGGGCCGACGGAGGGATAGAAGCCTCGAAGAATACTGTCCTACGCCGCCTTCATTCAATGGGGTTTGAATCACGGATTCCCAAAGTGGGCCTCTCCAGAACGCAGCTCAGCGGAAACGCCGTTTGATGTGGGCGAGAAAATATTCCTCTTGGATGTCCGCTGACTGGTCAGAAGTCCTCTTCAGCGATGAATCAAAGTTCTGCATCACATTGGGTGATTGTGGACCACGCGTGTGGCGACGGAGCGACGAAATATACCACCCTGACTGCACTGTGAAGTCCGTGAAGTACCCCACGAGTATTATGGTGTGGGGCTGCATGTCCTCCCAAGGTGCTGGAAGTCTGTGCATCTTGAACACAACCGTGACTACCGCCGTGTACCAAGATGTTTTGGAATCTTTCATGGTTCCTTCTTCTGAAACGTTGATGGGAGGTGAAGATTTCATTTTCCAACATGACCTTGCACCTGCCCATGCATCCAAGTCCACCAACAAATGGCTGGCTGACCACGGGATTGAGGTGTTGGAATGGCCAGCCAACTCCCCAGACCTCAATCCCATAGAAAATCTGTGGGGAAAATGAAGCGCCGGCTACAGCAGCTCCGACCATCTTTCAAAGAAGAGCTCAAGACCGTAGTCATTCAAGTGTGGGAGGCCATCACCCCAGATGAGTGCACCAAGTTGGTGGAGTCCATGCCCAGAATAATTGCGGCAGTCATTCGCAGTCGCGGCGCTCCGACTCACACTTTTGTCAAATATTTGTTAAATAAACCACTTTGGACAACAACTTGAACACTTCATATCTCAGTTTTGGTCAATATCGTAATATTTTGACACACTTTTTGGAATATCGTAATATTTTGACACGCCTCATTATACTTCGAAAGCCTCAGTACCAGAGCGGTCAAAGAAACAACATTTTGGAACGTCTGTCCTGTAAATGGTAATATTTGAGCTTATGAATGAGGTAAACATAATGCCATGTTGACAAGGTGTTGTCCAACAACACTAACTTCGAAAATAGATGTAGCTTTTTTTCTTTTAATATCGTAATATTTTGTCGCGGAGTTGTACTTATTGAAGGCGTTTATTTCCCAACAACTTCTTCGCAAGTTTTTTTTTTCAAATATGGATATATTCCACTATAAAACGTTCCTTGAAAAGCCTTTGAAGGAAACCAAATATTTTACATTTCTAAATGTTGCGTTTCCAAATATACACATGTTTTTATGAGAAGGTGCAATAGGAAGTGGTCGAATAAATTTCAAGATTTTTATCCTTTTTGAACTTTCAAAGTACGAGCGGCTGTCAAAAAGGCTGGGACTGAGCGATTATGTAAGAATGGTGTCCAAGTGCAATTATGCGTTCTTTGCTGCTCTTCTTTACCAGTGTGTTGCGCCAAATTCGTAGTCAATGCGTTCAGACAATGCGTATGAAGTCGCTATGTGAGCCAAGTTTCACAGAAACCCCAGATGAAGTATTTTGGCAAGATGAGGTGAACCTTCGTAGCATATTTTTCATGACAACGTGTTACTGTTTCAGGGAATAGCTACGAGGATATCACCGGAAAAGGAGGGAACAGACCTTTAAACAGCAAGAAGCATCTCTCTAGTTTGACTCTAAGAGAAGTTAACACCACATTGTGCACAGTGGATACCAATGGGTCCCAAAATCTCATATACCGAGGGGTGCTGAAAAGTTCGCGACTTTACCCAGACGCAAGAGAGCGAAAGCCGCGCCAAATGAGATGGAGGGAGGGGAAGTCATCGCTAGAGCGCACACGCCGTGAGAGTCCGGTACGACCGTTAGTTTGCTTCCTTCGGCAGTTTGAACTCATGATGGCGGCGTCAAGACCGGAATTCAACAACGTTGACAAGCGCTTGGTCAAGAAGTTCTTGTTCCTGCATGGGAAACGAGCGAAGGAGATTCGCTCTGAGATGCTGGCGACTCTAGAGGAGGACTGCCCTTCCCTCACAATGGTGAAGAAATGGGTGGCACGTTTCCGAACCGGCCATTTCGAGGTAACGGATGAGCCACGCTCTGGACGGTCCGTTTCAGCAGCAACAGATGAAAATATGGATGAAATCCATGACCTGATCCTCGAAGACCGACGCATTTCCGTCAAGAAGATTATCGAAATCTTGCAGATTTGACGGGGAAAGGGTTTCCCACGTCATCCGTAACATCCTCGACATGCGAAAGCTGCCTGCGAAAAGGATTCCGAAATTCCTCAATGCAAACCAGAAGCTGAATCGCGTGATCGCCTCCCAAGCTATTTTGGCGCGGTTCCACGCTGGTGCTGAAGACTTTGTGGCCAGGTTGGTGACCATGCATGAAACGTGACTCCACCATTATGATACCCAGACGAAGGAACAATCCAAAGAATGGCGCCATAGCGGGTCTCCCCGGCAGGAGAAGTTCCGCGTTCAGAAATCGGCCGGAAAAATCATGGCTTCCGTGTTCTGGGAAAAGGACGGTGTCATCTTGATAAAGTACCTGCCGAAGGGCCAGGGGATCAACGCCACCTACTACATGTCCCTACTAGATGAATTGCGGAAAGCTCTGAAGGAAAAACGGCGGGGGAAGCTGAGTCGGCGGATGCTCTTTCTGCAAGACAACGCGCCTGCCCACACCGCCCACCAAACCACGGAGAAAATCAAGGATTTGGGGTTCGAATTGTTGGACCACCGGGCCTATTCGCTGGACCTCGCCCCCTCGGATTATTATCTCTTCCCAGCGTTGAAGAAACACCTGAAGGGGACGAGATCTGCTTCCGATCAGGAGGTCATTAGTGCCGCAGAGATCTGGTTCGCGGACCAACCTAAGGAGTTCTTTTTGCGGGGGTTGCAAAAATTGGAAGAACTTTGTAACAAGTGTGGACAGTTGAGGGGTGACAATTTTGAAGAAAATTGATTCAGTTTACCAAATTTGCATTTTAAAAGTTGGCGAAAAGTCGCGAACTTTTCAGATTCCCCTCGTAAATAGACGATGGTGACTGACTTACTGACTGACGCAAATTCTGACCATGTTCTAGAAAGGTTAGAAATCTAAAACTTGGTACACATGCACCTTTTGGGATGCAGAGTTCAGGAAAAATCCCACTTTGGAGGTACATGCCCTGGGGGTACACATTTTGGGGGAAAACCTTTTTCTTACATATATTTTGTGACAGATGAGGATGGCATTCAGAGAGTCCACTGGATGTGCTGGGTTCGGTGGTAGAGTAGTATCATCTCTGAGTGGCAATCAGAAGGCACGAGTTCAATTCCCAGCCATTCCTTGGCTTTCTTTTGCCTTCAATGTCTCATTACTTTCATTCCCCCACCATAACATTATTTTTGCTTGAGTAAAACGGAAAAACATTGAAAGCTGAAACCTGGCATGGACATGCCTACCGAGACGATGAATTCAGGAAAAATGCAAAATTTTATATTTATGGATTGGGGACATATTCTGAGGAGCCGACGTTTTCAAGTTTTTTTTTTTGTCCTGGCGAATTGAGTAAGTGTGGAAAGATGATACCTGGTACATAACTACCTATTGGGATGCTGCAGAAAACATCAGACTTTGGAAGTAAATGCCCTGGGGGCACGAGTTGAATGAGTTGAATTGATGAACATGGAAAGGTGAAACTTAGCACACGTATAAGTCACATATTACTGACCTGAGGGAGTATTCAGCTTTCATTGTGCATCCTCTCTGGGCATAGGGTTCACTGCGGATTGATTTCGGCAAGAAGAAAATGGTACGTTTCGGTTAAAACGGCTGAAGGTACATATTCTTGCAAAAGGCGTATTTTTACGAATTTTCTGATCCAGCAAAACAGAAGACGCATGAAAGTTAAAAAACTTGCAAATAAGTACCTGATGGATAGCCGCGTAAAGAAAAAATTCCAAATTTCTAATATATATAGACGATCGTGACTGACTGACTGACGCTAATACAAAAGGGGGAAACGTATGAGGCTGAAACTGGGTGGCATGGAATTCCCTGAGTCTCCTTTTCATAAGAAAATAAAAAATTTTCTCTTAAAACACATCAGGCTCTTTTTTTTAAGTCCCATTTTCCTGAATATTTTTTTGATCCAACGAAACAGACAAAATTTAAACTACCCTCAGAAGTACCTATTTGATGGATGAGTACAGGAAAATTCCTACTTTTGAAATATGTCCCCTTAGCGTAGAATATAGGAGGGAAATATTTCAAAATGCATTCTCCACCATTAATAAAAGGGACACATGAAAAGATTTCAAGTTAGGCACACTAGAAATCATAGAAGCAATGATTTTGATAAAAGTCAAGGCTTTCGTCCCCATATGTCACATATTTCAATGGGGACATACTTTAAATACGTGCCTGCCTTTTGGCAAAGAATAAATGAATTAATCGCTATCCAAGGTAATGGAACGTTGAACGCGCGACCATTACGAGTTTGTTTGCTCGAAGGGCAAAGAAACTCGCTAGTACACATATATTTTTACACCTTAACTTTAGATATAATAGACTGATGATGAATATGTTCATATCATCTTAATTTCCCAGAACAGAGCATTGGTCCAAATTGAATTAAAATCACAGAGATTCATGATTTGGAATGTCTCGATTTGACTCCAAAGAATCATTTTGAACTTGAATTTTTGATCGCATTTCGAGTTGATATAAATCCACCATCCATGCGATTGTATTCCATCATAGACTCCATATTGGAAAAGTCCTGGTTGAGCTATATTTCCTCCACCTATTGGCTAATGTCTGGTGTCTCCTTCGGCCAGGTAATCACCTCAAATGTGTCAAAGAAGGTATTGGAAAGTATTCCTCCGAGTTGGACTGTAGAGAATAGACGGGAAAGCAAATAAAAAATACATGTATCTTGTTCCAGTATCTTTAAGGCATGAAATATATTCATCCGTCGTAAGGGCACAAGTTGCGTAAGTTTTTTGGACCTAAGCAGCTGGCCATTCCCTTAGAGGGCTGTAAAAAAAATGAAAATGATGCTGTTGGTTCCTCACTTTCTTGCATATTTTTCCGTTTTGTATATGTCCAGTTGCCGCCAAAGAAATTTGCTTGGTGTGCATCTGCAGCCTTCAGACTGGTTTGGGGTGAAAGTCGCCTACTTAAATTGCAATTTTCCTTCCAAAAGTAGCAGCTAAGGGATTCATGGCTGGCAATCGGAGAGAGCAGCTGCGTGGAGCAACATGGAGACGATTTTTGACTGTCTTTGACCGCAGGTTAATTACCGTAATCATGTGGTTTTTTATGTTTACGTTCGCCAAAATGGATATATATGGAAGGGTACAAGGGTATGAGTTTTGACTGATCTTTTAATCTGCCAAAAATTTGATGACGACAAAAGCAAGTATTACTCTGAAGATGAACGTGGAACAAGAGATTCAAAACCTTAAGAGGAGGTAACGTCATGAGTTTATGCCCATTAAAGGGAGGAAAAGAATCTGGGAAAATAGTGGATTATTTATTTAGGGACAATATTAAATTGACAAGTGAAAGTTTTCGAGAAGCGGTTATCACAGCATTCAGCAAGTTTACATCTCCTCCGTTACCCATGAGAATGAACTGCGGGTAACGACAAATTAAATCACCGATGCCAGCTGCCTTGATGAAAATCCCGCTGCTTGTGTCCAGTGCAACACATCGTGAGAGGTAGTTCCTCCCTGAAAAAAGGCGTCAACCAAATACTTTTTCCAGTCTTCAGATTCCAGGCCCGTGGGCATAGCAGCAAGACCCCCGAGAGACTCTCGAGAAGCGTTCCACGAATTATCAACTGCGTATAATCACTCCAATACGTCTATCACGAAAAGCTCTACTTTCCATGTGCTTAGGTCAGTTGCAACCCCATATAGTACTGTTGGAAGGCAACAGATATGAGTGGAGAAAATATACGATGTTAATTCAATAAATATTCCGACTGCATAAACCATGCCACAGTAAATGGCCTATTTCTGAAAGCGGCACATTTCACTCTACTGAGAAAGCATCATTTTCATAGGCAATGAAATTCCGCTGTTTACTACTACTTTGTTACCTCCTCGTCTCTGGAGCCTCCGAATTTTCGAAATCATTAGTACGAGGAAGAGACCAAAATTGTTACAAGTTCCGATACTTCATTATTTCTCATGACGAAATGTCACTTCCACTCACCTTGAAATGGGAGTAGACGACGAGGAAGAAGTGGACTGCAATGGAATATACGATTAAGAAAATGACAGCCATGACGATGAAGATGATGAAGAGACCATGCGGTGTCAAGAATATTAGCCCAATCAGCATTATGCATATAAAAATTATTATGCCTGCATTCAGCCCCAGGAACTCCAGAGCCAACCATGGAATCATTAGTTTCCTCTTCCCCTGAAACGTTAAAAAAATACGGTCTGCAATAATTCACAATCGTTTGGTAGAAGTTTCGTAGAAGTTACTGATGAAAACTACGGAAATATTACCCTAGTAGCATATGACATTGAAACAACAATGATTCAACGTTGATTCAACAACCGGACGTTGAACCAACATTGAATCAATGTTAGTTCAAGGTCCTACTAGTGTACTAGGGTATAAGCGCATCACAGGTTACACATCGGATATTATGCACATAAACAGGGCCAAGCAGAATGTGCTTTAATCACATTAGAGATGTCCAGAGCCAATCAGTGGTTTCCAGGGGCTCGGAGCAAATCTAAAGCAGCCCTTGAGGCCCAATGGAGACCGCTGGGGCGTCTTGGTAAGCGAGACTGGGCAGATTGCACGCCATGCCCGATGTCCGCCCCCCCCCCCCCACCCTCTAGGGAGCCCGAGTGACATCGCGGTTTAAATGCATGAGTTTCTTTTAAAGGGTCATCATTTTTTTCATTTTGAAATAAATATTGATTCATTAAGGATATTTTCATGTTGCGATCGAGAAATATATTATTTCCCGTTAAAAAGATTTTTAAATTACACGCTACACCCTCCACGATGGAAATATAATTTTATATTGAAAACCATCAAAGTGATTATAACAGCTGCGAAAAAGCATCAATCTGACGCCTTGTCTGCTGCAGAGTGAACACTGTGATGGAAAATTAATTTATTAATATCATTTTCTAATGAAAGCATTCTTTAGTGGAACGTGCATTAAATTTTGTGAAACTCTCTTCAATCCATGAGGATTGACTATTATAATCATTATTGAATGCATGATAGTAATTCCCCGCATCAGGAACAAAATCTCTCACGTATGTGTATCTTTGCATAAGCTAAAATGAGTTTGACGTTATTTGCTACGCGTGCCCCAATTGCTATTCAGAATCACGCTTACTTTCATCTCTCCAAATTGCGATGATCATACACATAGATCATCTCCAAATCCACAAAGGCGTCGTCATCAGACGTATAAGATCATATTATCCAGGAGCCCAAGCGCATTGGTTTTACTTCATGCATTGTATGAACCACCGAACCTTAAAAAACATCAGACACCATGCAAACTTCGTTTCCTTTCATTTGCTGCTAATTGCAAAAAAAGAATGTCAAAATAAAGTTTCCATTTTTCTTTCATATCATGGATTTCCAGAATATCCGGACGCGCAGAAAGAGCGTTACAATGGTTGATGTATATTCAGCTCCTCTTAGAGGAATAGCCTGAGATAAGAAACAGCTATTGATTGGCTCAGATACAAACCTTCCGAACTCCATCAATGAGAAGAGAATCAATTATGATGAACGCCGAAAGGGTGACCATGCTGGAGATAAGAAGATTCGTATATGCTGGAAGAGAAAAGACGGGATACATATCAAAATCTCCCGAGATCAACCTTACTTGTTTTAAAGCGTTAAAAGTTCAGTTATTGTCTAAAGAAAATAAATAAAACCGAAACACGTGAAAATCTTAAGACATCCAATTCCAGAAGCGATAACCCACTCTTTTCTGAAACTAGATGGTGAAATTCCGGTCTCATCTCGTATCCACGACTCATGTGGACCATGGTCATCACGAAGGAAGCGCAATGGGAAATCTGGAAAAGAAAACTTTGCATTAGACATTAATCAGGGTTTTTTTTATATTGGAGGAACTTGATCCGTATTCAAAAATCGAATTCAGTAAGCACAAAACAATTGAAACGTTTCTTGGACGACATCGTTTGCAAGCTAGAAGAGCCACTGACTGGATGCCTTTGTGTTGTGTTGTTTACGACCATGAAGCATACCTGGAAAATATTTTTTTTTTAACTCCCTTTGATTCACTTTTCCTACTCTTACTATCGTGTTTTCCGGAGGTCCTGCAAACTGTGGCATTTTCGAGTAATAAGAATAGCTCTAGTTCCGTTTCGATTGAAATTATTTATGAAGTCCAAGTGGTCGATTTTAGAAAATGTTGTTACAAAGCGGAACAGTATTGTTTACTGTTCGACTCTGTTTCTGCATCGAACAAAAAATATTAATCGAATAAATTCATTTTCTCTTCACATGACACGCACCTTCGACGCTTCCTTGTGTAAGTGAATATATTTCCCGCTAAAACTTGTAAATGCGGCGCTTTAAGCTTGAAACTGTTCAGTAAAACTTCATATTATTCAGAGAATCCTCAAGGAAACCTAATCTTACTTCCGCTAAGGTGACGCCGATGGAAAAATTATTGGCAATGCTCCCATCAATTGTGAAATACTCTAAACAATGGAAGAAAACATTACAATAATATTAATCTTCCTGCAATGACCGCAAATATTGCAAATAAATCATATCCTAAATAAATAAAAGAAGCCAGAAACGTTAGTGCGATATATGTCATGTAAGATATATCATATAAAAGAAAGGCGTATAATACGTCTGTTGAAAAGGCGCTGTAGCATATTAGATACGTTTGTGTACCCCTTCCGTGTCTACACAATCCCAGCTGGTTGGTTAATTTTTGAGAAACCCATGTGGCCCCTACTCTTCAGCATTGATCAGCATAACGGTAAGCTTCGGTAGATAGGAGAGGGCTTCATGCCCCATTAAGAACAGCATCTTGGGCGATCAGCGAAACACCACAATGTGTCGTTGTTCCTTGACCTTAACAGTTAAGAAATCGATGCCGTCCCTGTAAAGCTAAGTATTAGTTGGGAACCAATCATTCCAAATTGTGTGCTATATTTCTCTGTCTGCATTGATTCTCTCAGCATTTAAAAAAATTCCGCAAACTTATTTCACCAGAGATACATACTTTCACTAACATGGATCGGACTAAGGCCGGTTCTACTCCCTTGCCTTCATTCAACGCTTATCCTGTTTTTTCCGTAGATGATTTTCGATAGAAGTGAAACGTCGTCAAAAAATATATTACTCGATATCGAGAGATTTCTCTGAGAAAACGTTTACATCTTTGTAAGATGCAAATGACTGAATATTTTCAAGCAACACTCAAAAGCATCAGTTGAAATGCACACGGTAAAGAAGCTGATTTCACAGCGGAAGTTTGACATGAAAACGCCAAGAATCAGTTTTTTCGTCTATAGATCGGCCATATTAAGGAAGCGACGGATATTTTGCACATCAAACATAAGAGAGTATCTCAGTTCTTGAATATAACGTCAAAAAAAATTTGTTTCGGAATCGGGTTGGGCTATAGGAATAGGACATACTTCAAGAATTCACTAGAACATGCTGAAACAAGACAACTTCGCCCTCCATCACTTTAAATAGCCAGAACTAAAAATGGCGCATCTGCATCTCTCCGACATGTCTATCGAACGGCCCTGAGCGACATAATCGGAGCGACCGTAGGTCATATTTTTAGGAAATATCCAACCATTCAATTCACTTACATGTTCGGAGATTCTTGCGGCGGTTCTCGAAATTTTCTATCAAAGGCCCACAATGGATTAAGGAGTTAAATGCTTCCATGAAGAAAAAAAAGTAGCAATGTAGGGACATTATCGGCATTAGGTGGAAACCCCCATAAAAATTGTCTTTCTTAAGAGAAGTGGGTCTATCATATAATTCGTGTAGAGGATTGAAAGTCAGTGTGTGAGTGAGCGAGTTAGTGAGCATCTGGAAATATAGTTAACTGGCGCACAAGTACCACGAGTGGGTAGTATTATGTGAAAATACTGAACCATGACGCGGATGACATCCTGGATGAATGGGCCTCTTACCTTTAGTAGCAATTCCTGTAATCTGGAATGAAAACCAAAATCATATGCTTACACTCCTTGTGCATGGCATGATTCAGCTCATATTGGAAGATGAAAGGAAGATTCTCACGGCATTGTCTTTTCAACCCAAAGTAATTACGAGCATTAAGGACGATTAATAGACGTGGCTCCCTTAACTGGAATTGGCTAAAAAGAAGGACTCTGACAACGGCTATACTTTAAATAGCGGAGCAAGGACTAAAATGATTCTGAACAAAAAAAGATTTGGTAAAACTTATGGGTATTTGCAATAGGTACAGGTCAGTCATTCAAACATTCATTTCAAAAAAGGCATTTCTGAAGCCCATGTACTTCGAAGAAATAGTGGTCAAAATAGTGATATGCCAAAGGCAGAAACACTTCTGTTCCAAATGGGGATATGATTAGTCTTAATCTCGCAAATTCCTTGGACAAAGAGTAAAAAAAAAGGAAAAACGTTAAATGCCAAAATGTACTGGGTGTTCCGAATGTTTATGACCAACCCGCAGAAAATATGGCTTAATACTATGCCGGCCACTGAAAAAATCATGATCATCTACAGTGTAAATGCCACATGAAGATCCGGGCGATCTGGTCAGAACGAGAAAAGGCTGTGATGATGCCGGACGGAAGGCCACGGCACTCGGCTTGCTCCGCGCTCCACGTCATTAACGCGATTATGGTACAGAATTGACCAGAAACTGTCCGTACCCCAATACCAGGAACACCTGTGGTGGAGGTTCCAGCCGAGGGCTCTGCGTCAGCATCATCTCATAAATCGTGTGTCGGTTGTTACCAGGGTTCTAAATGGAGTAAGAAACCAACGGGATGAGTCTCATCTGGCATTCGATTTAGAACTTCGGGACGGTGGTCCGAGGATGCCGCCTCAAATATTCTTGTAGGAGATGGTACTTTGGGTATTCCTGGTCATGTGGAATGTATTTATCAGGTTGTAAAGGTGAAATTTAGACATTTCGATTTTTTCTAGAAAAAGCTGGAAAATGTTAGAACTTTCTGTGTAGGTGTATAAGTAGAGTGACCAGTGGGCATTGTGGGCGTGAGTGCTTATCGTGAACCTACAACAAATACATACCTGCAAGACTGAACTCTAGTCGTTGTTGAGTTAATTGTCAATAAATTTTTTTCTGGAAAATGTCTAAATTTCACCTTTACAACCTGATAAATCAATACGTCCCCGTTAACCACGTCTTCATCTTCATTTTAGTGGGTTAGGAACTTTCAGAACGCCACGTATATTCCCTGGGAAAAATGAAATGATGATCGAACTTTCTCCAGAACTAGCGAATGCAAAGTTGTGACCGAATGAAGAGGGAGGAGCCTCGTCAATCGTCAATTGTTTCACCAGTTTCGAGAATGGAAAAATCAATTATTTGAATTAGCAAAGGGGGCTGCTATTTTCTTCCAGCTAACATAATACTTTGCACCAGTCTTTCATGTTTTATTGCTGCTCATGAGGGGGTTAAGAATCTCCAGCGACAACATTATAAATACTAAGAAGGATGAAGTAAAAAATTATCACTAGTGGCCTATGGCCGCAACTGCGGCCTTCTATAAATAGGAATACTTTTTTGTCACAGCTCATCAACTAAGAATAGTCTCAGCTTGGTTCCTGCTGCCAAACTTTGATATACAGTTCATGGAGCACATATATGCACGAAAGATATGCTGAGGCACAGCGTGTTACATCTGCCACTATGCAAAAAATTACAACCAAAATTAGTTCAACATTAATAAAGTAAATGCGAATGGAAGGAACCATGAAATATCAATAAGGAGGACACACATGGGAACGAAGCGGAAAGTTCGTATCATTATGTACAAAAATAGTCCTGACGAACGGACTTGACAAAAGAAATGTTTTCTTTAAGGACCACATCATCGGTAACGGTGGCAGTATCAGTTTTCCCTGCTTTGGTCCATCGATAACCTGAATCTTCAACGTATACTCTGCGCGAACTCTCGAATAGGCAAACGTACAAATGTGATGCATGGATACTGGTTCCGGAAGTAGTAATCAGACTTGATCAAATGTCTGTCCCTGAAATTTGTTCATAGTCATCCCAGAGGTAGCTCGATAGGGAATTGATGTTGGAAAAGAGGGAACGGAATGAGGACTTGGGTTGACGTGTCCAGTAAAACTCTAGGCAGCAAGTGAACCCAGTCATGAAGCGCACCCGTGATCACCTGAACTACTATCGGTGTTCGAATGAAATGGAGACTTTTAGTCCCCTCTCTTAGACTAAGAGTAACAGCCATTGCTCAAAGAGTAATATCTATTTTTTTTATTTAAACTCCCCTAATATTAAGTCAGGTCTCTCACGATCATAGGAGTGTCGTTGCAAAGGTCGTTCTCAACCATGCGATTCCGTACACGCATCAGGATATATCCAATTTTTATGATTAGGGCGTGCAGGAAGAGACACTAAGTACTGAGATTGTTGAAGAATTCAAACAGAAGGGCGGCCTGCCGATCGGTGTCATTACCACCATAATCGTTCTTCACAATTTTGGCACTGTGCTGTGAGCACAATTCGCCTTCCAATCGAAAAGACACGTCCTCATTGACCAAACTGGAGTGCTTATTCCTGGGACACAGAATGAGCGAGTTTGCTTCTCACTTTAGCATCGCAGAACCTATGTCGTTACCCAAAAAGATTGTTCACCTCATTATCTGCAATATAATCGCGTGGTAAACCCACGATGAGCTCATATGGATCGCCCAATAGACTTCACTTGATTTTTAGAAGCAGTAAGGAACATTACCGATAATGTCAACAATTGCTGCACCGAAAGGAAACGGACGCGTTTGTGCTGTTGTATTATTAAACTCACAAAAATTGCGAGCGTTTTCATCTTCCCCATCAGTGGAAACGGTAACATGATCATGACAACAACCTTGCCGAAGTTTACCTTTATCCGTTTCGAAATGAATTGCCAGCCAGTGCCCAACAAAGCTTTCAACATGTATAGGGTTGCGATTATGTGAAACGGCTGGAATGACGTTGAACGTCCTAATCAATGCAGCTCGAGTAGGGTTAAAGGTTCGCCGTGTACTCGCGCTGGTCACCACGCAGCGTTAACACGATGATGTTGCTCTGTAATTAATGCACCACGCTTCTCATCATTGATATCATCAATTTGCACAGTGGTCAGTGCAGACCTACGCAACCTCGCCGCTTCTCTTACGCGGGCGCATCACATCACATATTGTTAAGCTGTTTAGCACGCCACAACCAACTTAGGTCCTGCAAAGGCACAGGCTTGTATGTAAAATCAGTGGCATGGAGGAATCACGAAACGCTCCTTGCCTATCCGCCTTGCCTATAACATGGAAAGGAAACGGCTCGTAGGCCTATCAGCTACCAGGCCTATGATCCGGAAAAGGAAAGGCATGTAGGCTTAGGGTCTACCTAGCCTATGTCCTTGAAGGGGAAATAGCTGTGTAGCCCAGAGGCTACATCAACCATGAACCTTCTTAGCGTATTCCAATATAGTATGGAGGATGGATGAGAATTGGGCGGTTCCAGCATACCAGACAGATGAATCCAATTGCCATGCTCCCATTCCTGTTGCTCAAGAGCCCACAGCAACAGCGTCTTAAAACTGGGATCTTCATTTTCCAATGGCTTCAGTTCACAATCTGTAGCAAAAGAACGGGGGGGGTAGTTTTTCAAAGAATTTTTTTTTGTCCTAACTTATTGTCCTAACGAAAGGTGAAACTTGGCCCACGTATAACTAACGCGATGTTGTATTCAGGGAAAAATAAACTTTTGTGGTGTATCCCCTTAGGGTACAGCTTTTGTGTGGGTCGGCTTTTCCAAGCATATTTTTTCCCCAGCGAAAAGGGAAGGCGTATAGAGTTGAAACTTGCATATGTGGCATACTTGGTGGGCATATAGCTCTCACAGTACTGATTTCTGTAATAAAAAAAATTGTACATTTAATGTAAAACTTCTCAGGGTACCTATTTTAGCAAATGGCGCAATTTCCTGAATCCTTCTTGATCCAACGAAAAAGAGTGCAATATTAAGTTGAAAATTGGCACAGAAGTAACTGATGCCTAGGTGAGTAAAGAAAAAAGTCATACTTTTGAATATGTCCCCTTCAGGTGGATTGTGAGAGGGAAGTATTTCAATATATATTTTCCGCCCCAACAAATAGGGCACATAAAGGTATTTGGTGTTAGACACCCAAAAATCATCTGAGTAATGACTTCGAAAAATATCTCGATAGGTTTTTGCCACTTCGAAAACGAATAAATGATTTAATCACAATCCTAGATAAAGGAGCGCCGAAGGCGCTGCCATTGTCGGTTGTTTCCCCGTAGGGCAAACAAACTCGCTAGTATTGATTCGCATCAATACTAGCATCCCAATTCGCATCACAGTTCTGCATGCGTCCCAAGTCCAGGTTATGCTCCCGTGACAGGGGTGAAAGCAAATCGTGTTACCAATAATCATAATTAGAAGTACTACCTTTCCTCATTTAGGAATAATGGTATCTCCATCTCATCGTGCGAGTGAGAATCCTCTCTGAAGCGCGGAGTCTCAACGATACATCTCTTGAGCAGTTCCTCCTCTGCGCCAAAGATGCTTGTGGAGAATGAGTTAGAGATAGGGAAATTTTCCATCACTTGCGCATTCATCTCCACTCTACAGAAATGACTCGTTCTCCACACTAACTTTGTCCCTTTTCATAAGCGATGGTTTGGATATTCATTTTTCAGGCTGTCTGGCCTGAACTCCATGAAGGCATCATGAAAGTCGAACCATTCTGCCTCTATTCGCGCAGTCAGAATTTTTTGGAAACTCCTTGGACTGGGGTATTTCGTAAGACCGATTAGTTGAAGAGTTCAAACGTCTTCTTCTGTGGTGTCTGTGAGGGGAAAAGATCGGGAATCGCAAGGAAAGTATAAGAGATAATTCCAGCTGTATGAGGTTTTCACTGGCTATAGCGGGTACTTTGCCGCCATCTAGCGTCGATTATGTGAACCTTTGTTTTTTGGACACGGCCAAATGGATCATGCTTAATAAAAAGCGCCTCTTCAACGTCCAACGAATGTCCATTAAGAACATCGTATATCGGTGATGAAACGGTACCCTAATTGAACATCCAAAATCTGTTGGAACCTTGAAAGGGGAAGAAACTCTTTGAGCCAGGACTTAGGGTCCTCCTGAACCTTTTTACACTACTTGGGTTGCAATGGACGATTCTGTTGCATCAATGGGGAGTAACTGCATGGCGTTGGAATAATGCAGTCTCCTCTCTCTCTGTATCGGGCTAAAGAAATACTGTTGCCCTTCACCTACTCCTAATCTCCCAAATGGCCCAGCCGGAAAGAACTAAATATTTCCTGAACCTGTACCAAGCAAACATCCTCTTTTTCTCCTTGTTTTTACTCATGTGCGTCGTATATCCTCGCTTTAATTCAAAACGGACTCCCCTCTTCTTTCTCTTCCCCCCTCCTCTTCCATCCCTGTTATTATACATGCTCGGTAAACGTTAAACCTTATGGCTTTGCTGCCATGGAGTGTCGAACTTGGGAGAGAATAGTAATTTGGTAAGGAACGACAGTGTCCATATGCGAGATGGCGCCGTTTCTCTTTGATGTCACATCCGTCCAACCATATCTGACCACAAGACCCTCTTCTGGTTACACCTAGGCGTACATTTTTTTGTTCCAAAGAATTTCAACCTTCCACTTGCAATTACAATTAGGCAGGTAAAGGTTAATATCGCATTTTTTGACACATCTCGGTGAATACGTGTAACGTTAGACATACTGCAGGCATTCACGAACCATTTCAGCGCAGATGCTCAACGTTACGCTTATCAGGAATTCTTCGAACCATTTCGACTAAGTTAGAGTAGAGAATGCCGCCGGGAACGAAATGCATGTTTTGGTTCCATCTCGCCTATTCGGAAATTACCGTCCATGGTAATTCCACATTCCTTCGATCTGCCGCAGCAAATCACCGCTTCGATCTCGTCTCATCCCATGAACTCGGCAAAGAAAAGTCTCATGCATAAAGAAACAGTATATCCAGACGTCCATACTAAGGCTGAAGCAGTCATGAATTCGCCATAATTCAAGCACGATACCCAGCAACACTCGGGGATGGGTCGGGAGCCCACACACTAAGCCTAAACAAAAGAGGGTTTTTACTTTTCTGTAGCGATCTGATGCATCGCAAGCAAGAAATGAGCACATTTCGTAGAATACGGATTAATAATACTTTTCTTTGTGCTGGAATCATTTTCTGAAAACACCCCAGGGTTCCCCCCCCCCCCCCCCCCACTATCGGGGGGTGGGGTGGAGGGGTTAGACAGGGATATCGGTGACGTCTTCAATAGAAAGAATTAGGCCCGAATACTGAACCTCCTTTAGTTAACGGTCCTTTAACCCTTTTAACGCAGACTGAATTTGGCTACCATAGCCAATATCACGAAAGCTAGACGAACAATAGTGCAAACAGTAATGGCCAAACGATTCTAATATTGTAGGCTGTCATTGACTCCATGAGGATTTTTACAGCCAATGACGAAGTTGCTCACATTTTAGGACCGACATATTTCCCAGCCGTGCTTTAGGGAAGGGGCATCGAGTCCAATATTTCGGCCCGGGGTGTTGAGAGTGTTAAGCTCATATGGGTTCCTAGGGGGAAAAAAGAGCTCTTTAGCTTAAAGGCCTCTTTGTCTTCTTTAACCCTCTTACTGCCAGGCACGGAGTTGCACATCATGCTAGAAATGCCTAGAAAAACATCGGTAAACAAATTTAAAACGTTTTTAGCTGAGTTATCTGCGATGAAAGTGAGGAAAGTATGAGACATCAAGAAGACAGAAGGATTTTGCCATCTGTTAGCAAAAACATTAGTCACGTGCGAAAGAAAACATTCCTCGTCCGATCGGCCGAATCGGCTCATCGCAGTAAAAAATTTAAACGAGCTTTCTGCATTCGGACCTTACTGCACTCCACAACCACAAACTGCAAATTGAAGCTTCAAATTTTCTGGAGAGAATCTGCGTCGAGAGGGGAAGAATCACGCCCGATTTCCTTCCTCTTGAGAGTATAATGCGTGAAGGCTGAATTTTGTGACAGCGAGGGGTCAAAGAAAAGGAAGAAGCGCCTGAGCACCTGTTCATTCTAGGGCCTGAGCCAAGAAAATAATCTTCTATTTCGATTCTAGTGCCTCACTTTTCCTATGTGCGTACTTGGTCCTACCTTCACTCAAGGGGAAAAAAAGTTCTTTTATCTTCTCCTTTTCTTTCATCCCCATCTTTCTCTGTGGTCATTCCCGCTCGAAAAACGCCATGCCTAAGCTAGCATGCGGGTGCTGAACCTGACCACGAATCAGTTACCACATAGGGAACGACAGGTCATTTCATGGGAAATGACATCATCCAATGCTGTGTCAACACTGAGGATGGAGGGTGAAACACGATATGAAACACGCCCGGCTGGCACGTTGCGCTCCCCCTCCCGTCCCCGCCCCCCCGTCCCCAATCGATATCCAGTGTCCACCCTAGATTGGGGTTCCGTTCCCCTGCGTTTAACCCTTTCAGGACCAAGGGACCTATTTGTCCCATATTTTCAAAATCCTCCCAAATTTGAATGAATTAGTCTAGGGCGATGCTTTTTGCGAATAAGGAATCAGTATGTCATGGACTTTCAAAATTATGGCAGGTTTTGTGAATATATGAATTTGTGTCGTCACCAGACAAAGCAAAATTATCTTTTCCAAACGGGTCCGGAAATGTGAATTTTGATTTTTTTGTTTTGAAAAACCGATGCAGCCGAAAAAAAATTGTCTGTGGGTTTGCCTTCGTAGATCCTTACTGTAACATATTTTCTCATTTCAACATTTATTTGTTTATTATTTTTCGAAAAAAAAATGTATTTTTTTTTGTTGTGGGACATACTGTATTTGTCCCACGCTACATCTCTCGAGAACTATGGGAGATATAGCCTCCAAACAAATTTTTTTGGAATCTACACGTCATTTTCACCCTAAACACGTAATTAAAGTTAAGGTCGCTGTCCCACAATGCTTATGGACCTGAAAGGGTTAAAGCACGCTTTCAGTATGATCCGGCTGATCATTGCACGTTCTGTTTAACTTTACCCTTATCCACATAACGTAAATAATTGGAACTCCTGAAAGTTTATTTCATGGGATTGTTCTTTGGAAAATATATTTTTTTTCTTCATAAAATTTCTAATAATTTAGTGTGTCTCTCAAGGATAGTCTTCAATATATCCAAAACAATTTTCGTTAAGTAGTTACTTTAGCTCAAAGAAAAAATTATTAAAATGTCTTCCTTCCTGTTAGCGTTGCAGAATGACAATGCCAGGATAAGAGCAATGTCAGAACTATTCTATGCTTTTACTTGCAAGCAATAATTACGTGATGTGAATCAGCGACTGAGAAGGAGGGAATAGGGAGGGCGTAATTTCGGAGTCGTGCAAGAAAGCGAATGGACAGGTATTCTACCTTGGATAATACCCGCCATCCATGAATGACAAATGTTGAAAGAGTTATACCCAATATCTAGCATGTAGAAATTGTTTGTCAGTTGGTCCTTGGGGTGCTGGTGATGCTGGCGGCTTCTCTCGTCCTGGGAGAGCCAGAGCCCGGAAAGTATGGTGGAGGCGGGTTCGGCCGTGGCGGCGGGTTCGGAGGAGGCGGTTTTGGCAAGGGTGGCTTCGGTGGGGGCTACGGAGGAGGCGGCTTCGGTGGGGGCTATGGAGGAGGCGGCTTTGGCAAGCGTGGTTTTGGTGGAGGCTACGGAGGAGGCGGCTTCGGCAAGGGCGGCTTCGGTGGAGGCTACGGAGGAGGTGGCTTCGGCAAGGGCGGCTTCGGTGGGGGCTACGGAGGAGGCGGTTTTGGGAAAGGTGGCTTCGGTGGTGGATACGGAGGAGGTGGCTTTGGAAAGGGCGGTTTCGGTGGGGGTCTCGGAGGAGGGTATGTCCTTCACCTCGTTCCTGTCTTTTTCCTTAGTTATGAAATTGTCATGTTTGTTGGAATTTTCTTTAATGGTCCTTCCTATGTTAAAAAGCAATGAGGATACATGTCCTGTTTGCCGTCTTATCCTTTCCCCTGATAACCATTAGAATAGGCTGGTTCGATCCTTCAGGGAAATGACTTTCTGACGTGATTTATTTGAAGGAATTTTGAAACAGTTCTCCACCTTTCCTAGGTTTTTAATGACATTGTTGGGAATTAATCGATCGCCACCGTCGACTGATGATTCTTGACTGATTGCTAATGTAGTCGGGAACTCGTAAGTGATTTCACCATTGTGGAATATATTTCCATCACCATATTTTTGTAACCTTTTAAATTATTTTTAGTTTTAAGGAAAAGTACCAAAAACGTCAACTTTTTTCCAATGTGAAGATAATTCATATTATCCCTTGGTAATTTCCCTTTTGAGAGTTTTGAGTAAGACTTCCTGTTCTTGGGGGGGCTTCGACATGAATATTCCAATATGGGAAAGTTTCACTGAAAGAGCGCATTTTGTGACTCCTAATTCTTTCGCATGTGAGGCCTGCCTGTTCGATTACATGAACGCCTACTACCACGTAATTCTCAATGAAACCTAACTTAATGGAAAAGGCGATAAAGAAGTTTAATTGTGTATTGATTGAAGAAATCCCTTTCATTATAAAAGAAATTGTGAGGCGCTCTTAAACTAAGAGAACTCTGACCATTGTCTTCGTCCGTAGCTTTCTTGATTGATACGGAATAATATTCCAATTTTGTTTTTCTTTTCTTTCGTAGATACGGAGGACTATGGTGAGATGGAACAAATACAACGCACTTCTACCTGCCTATTCATTTGATATTTCTCTCAATTTTGGAGATCTGGTGTAATAAACCTGAAATGTTTCATGCTTCTTTCATTACACCGCAATGCGGATTCCCCGCCCACATAATATTTGTAGTCACGTGGCAGTTGCGATGATGGGGATGGGCAATGTGGGTGGAAACAGAAATTAAAATGGAATTTAAAGTTAGACATAAACTAATATAAAAGTGGATTAAAACTGCCTGTCCTTCTTCAATTTTACTACAGAAGGAATTAACTTTATGCTTGGAAAGTGCTTTTTTTTACCAAAATGAAATCAACTTTATTGCATGAGATGATCTAACCTGATTCACGGAGATGAGGGGAAGAAATATTCAAGAATTATAACGTTGCGGCGAAGGAGAAAGGAAAACCTTGGATGCAATTAAGGGAGTTAGACGGGATGACCATTCATCTCGTTGAAAGAGGCATGCTGCACTTCGGACACATGGAAGACGTCATCCCTATGGATCCACGATCTTTGCATTTCTTCCTTTTTACATCGTTCTGAACACTATAAACAAGCCAAGGGAGAGCTGAGAGCTGTTTTGTAATGCAAAAAGTGCTACACACATGAAATGTCAACAGAAATCTGCTTTTCTGTCTTTAATGTATGTAAAGGATTTATTGAGATGTTAGCGTGTTTGTATTACCTGCATGTTCAGATCCAACCCTTTAACCTAGGATTTGTGTCTGTAAGTAAAGTTTCTATTTAACCCAATATTTAGCTAATTACCCCTTAATGAAGTTTAATTACTGACATTCTAGTCCGATGTCCTGTTTTGACACACGTATCAGTTGATAGTTGCCGAAATCAGGAGTAAAACTCTGTCGAGACGAGTAGCTTGCGAAAGTACCTTGTTTCACACCCATTTATTAAACACTTAAAAAGAACTCTAAACTGGACTACGAATTGAAAGAAAGCGACTTTCTCCTCGACTTCTCGACTCCTCGACTGAAAGCTTCAAGCCATCCCTCAATGGCATTGTTCGTTTTGGGCAGGCCATCTTTCACAGAGGAATATAAATTCCATGTGTCGTGGGAGAACATTGGCTGCCTCCTTCCACCTCGACGATCCAATCGCCAAATCCATACGTCCTCCATGTAACTGATTATCGGCAGGAGTATCTCTTCGTTGACCTGGAAATACTGAGAGTCCAAGAGTTCTTCAAACACGGTGACAACATCTGTCCGAACAAACAGGAAGGCCTTAAACATTCGCACTTGGACGGCAGATTCTAGATCTTCTGTGTATTTACTTTGCAGGCCATATTCTTGGACTTTACGCCAAAGACATTGCGAAAAATGAAAAAAGCAGCCTCGGAGATGGGACTCTGGAAACTGGTTCTGGAATACTTCATTGCTGGACTCTCGTAGTCCATCATCACTGCAGATGGTCGTAGCCCGGGGCGCAGTCTTTTCAACTGTCCTAGGACCTCAATGTACGACGCTTCTGTGCTCCTCGTCATCAAGGCATAAAGGGCTGGGAAAATCTGGCTGTTCCTCGTGAAAGGCACGGTGTATAACTGATTGAACAAAGTTAGTACTGTCTTGAATGTTCCATCAGCAAACCAGTGGGGGCTCAAAGCAAGATAATCAAAACTTATTTCCGTGCCGAATATTAATATCTGGTCATCTGAAGGTGCGTTATCAAATAGCATGAAACGGCGCCCGTCCACGGTTAGTGTGAAGGGCGCTTCAAGAATGAGTTGTCCCGAATTACGAAGATTGATGGGATGCCCTGTGACCTGATGACGACATCTCAGAAATATTCTCTTCATATTCCTCATTCATGGTGCTTGTCCAACATCTGCTTCGGGAATAGCAGCCCAAGTATTTGCGATCACAACTTGTGTAGGTAAATGAGTCACTGACGCCTCATTCTTCAGCTGAGTTACGGCTTTAGACACCGCTTCCTCAGCAGCGTCAGGCACGTGATTGTGTGACTGTGATTTTACTATGTGACCTTCGGAAACATGAACTCTTCTTCTACACTTCTTCTAGTACCAATCTTTACACTTCCAAATCGTCTTTTCCAGTGAGCTCCTCTCCTTTGTATACATGCAGCCACTGTGAATCAACATCGCATGTCCCCTCTCGGTCTTGCAGTATTCCAAGTTCACTATGAGGCATTGCAAGAAACTAATTTAAATGAAGAAAATGCAAAAACGCTGAATTATCTAATCAGAACTAGAGCTATACCATAAAACTAAACTTAAGTATACAGAAAACCGGAAACTACAGAAGTAACAGCACTACAAAGTCAGAGTGCGCACACTGAATGTCAGTCGCAAAATGACTGAGGAGCACCTTGAATGATAGTTACCCCTACCCTTAACCCTATCTTCGATGCCAAATATAGACAAATGTGCCTAATCAAGGAATATGAGGGGAACTGTGCGCTCAGGCTCGCCTAGTACTGAACTTCTTGTGCACTAGTGGTAACGACGGATGAGACTGATTCGAAGAGTCAGATGACAGATAAGGGTGAATGCTTCAATGAAGTAGCATTCTTTTACCTGATTCCAGGAAAGGAGGGGAGATCCAAGGAGATACAAGTATTTATTTCTAAATTTGCTTTAAGGGTGAGGGGGAGTGAAGGCGTGGGAAGATGACAGGGAAGTCTTTCTTTTGTAGCATTACCTCTTTTGCTAGCAAAACCGGATTAAGGGGAGAATAGGGCAGTTTTAGGATAATAGTTTCCCGGAAAAAAGCCACCGGGAATAATGCCACCCGGAAATAAGACCCCCAGATAAGGCAATGCAGAAAAGTGCCATCCAGTTATGTTCAGGTCTGATTAAAGACTCATTCATATTTAGGACTTTTAGTGATATTGATGTCGTGTAATTTGATCAGCTTCACTAAAATGTTATTAAACATATAAGAAAGTTCAACTTCAGCCCATTCGATAAAAATGAATATTATGGCTGGAAATATTTGATTTTGGCCGTGTCGCCGGATGAGATGATTGCACTCTCTCTGCACTTCTTGGAATGTTTTCTCAAACAACAATTGCTCTGGGGCCATGTATGGTTTTTATTTTAATTTTAACTTCCTTCATATCAACTTTAACTCCTTTTTTCAGGGGGTGGAGATCAGGATTAGCTACCCTCCTCAATCCACCACCCTGGACCGCCCATTGTCCCCACCCCCATTTTCATCAGCAGTCCCTAAGTCCATGTTCATAACGGGACAGTCCTTCCCTACCTTATGAATGTAGGAAAAGAATATTTCTTTAGAATCGATTTTAAGAACTGCTTTCAATAGAGAGATGTTTTTGCCTTTTCCATTCTCAATTAATGGAAACGAAAAATCAATAATATATTAATTGAAAAATTGGTGGCAATTCATTGAAGATTAAAAACATAAATAGCAGTCACATAACTGCATGAATGTGTCTTAAGGAAGCCAAGTGAATGTCTTTAATTATCTGATACCCATAAATATATATTAATGAGAAATTATTAAGTAATCACCTGGGTGTCTTTTTTCCGCTTGTGTTAATTCTGGGGGTCTTTTTTCCGGGTGGCATTTTTCCGAACCCCGAATACGGCAGGGGACAATAAAACTCCTCTGGATGAAAGGAAAGTCCGGGATAACGATGTCCGGATCAAAGAAAGTTGACTTTATTCAGAGTGAAATTTCCATACTGAAATAAAATACGTTCTTTTATCAGAGCATGAAAAATGGTCTGCGATGAATGTGGCCTACGATGAGTTTGGCCTGCGACGGGTTTGGCCTACGATGAGTTTGGCCTGCGACAAGTTTGGCCTGTGAAGAGTTTCGCTTGCGATGAATTGAGGTGGAATCGGGTCGGGTAAAGGAAAATCGGTTGAATCCTCGGTTGATGATAGTTGATTCGATTTTGGTATCTGGTTCGCCACGTTAAACTTTCCAAGCATGAAATTATTTCCTCCTCTAATAAAATTGAATAATAACAGGCAGTTTTAATCCGCTTTTATATTATTTTATTTCTGACTGCTCTTAAATCACACTTTAATTTCTGTCCCACCCTAACCCACCCCCACCCCCCACGCCCCCTCCACGCCCATGCCACCCGACTTCAAGCATTAATTTGGTGAAATGTAATGAAATGATTTGATGAAACGAACATGAGTCAAGATGAGAAGTGATGAGATGAGATGAGCATTGTTTAATTCTTATGCCACCCTATCTGCAGCGCCACGGAGATCTCTCAGTTCCTGGCCGCACCAGGTAATTCCATTTTAACTTCCTGCAGAGCTCTGGAACCGGGTACTAATTAGCAATACCCACCCTCGACCATTTCGAGTAATGTCACGCTCCACTCCGATGTCAATAGCATTAGAAACGGATCGGAATCCGAGGACGATCGTCGAGTCAAGGGCGAAGTCATGCCCCGCTGCCTTTGTGAAATCGTCTCGGCGAAGAATACACGCTTTGGATTTTTATTCGCGGCGATGAAAAAATCAATTTTTCATCTACTGGATGGTTGAAGAACCCGACACACATTTTGCGGAAAAAAAAAGCGAAAAATTCGAATTTCCACATCGTTCTCGTCCTGCTCGCTTGGAAGGAAATAATATGTTGCATAGAATGAAGATGCATGGAATCTCTACGGAGTGGCGGGAAAAAAGTAACTGGACACACGGTCACTGATGAACGTGTAAGGTCAACGCGGGTATATGGAACATGTCTTCCGGAATGTCCCTTGGAATCTTCCCGCGTGATCGCCAATGAATTTCCCCCGCCAATTGAAGGCCGAACAGACGTAGCGGTTAGGATGGAATTGCGGAAGGGGAACTGATCCACCTCTCCCACTACCCCTCCACGCTCTCTCACAGGGAAGTTTGTCGTTATCTGTCTCCATGGACAAAACCGCGGAAGTCCTTGGTCAACGGGTGGAAACCTCGAGACCCCGTATATAAGTAGCTCCTTCTGTCCACTTGAGGCAGTACCATCCTACGCTCCAGGACTTTGTGGTTCGATTCGTCCCGTGACAGAAACATGAAACTCCTGGTGAGTCCACTCTTCTTTCCGGTGCCACTTAAACAAATTGAACTTTTCTAGATCACTTTTCAGTGTCATTATCCATCCGCAAGGAAATCCGAGTGAAAAGAAAGTGATTTACAACTTATTCATTATTACAGTCTGTGAAGTGCTTTGATCCGCTTCTGGTAAATTTTTCTACCCAATGATCGACAGATTCAAATCGACATCCAATAAGATGAATTTCGTTTATCTTAAAAAGCATCAGCATACTTTTTTAAGGTGTATTTTCACTTCAAGCACTCTTTCAGTATGATCATTATCAGTATGATCATTGCACGTTCAGTTTAACTTTACACTTATCCGTATAACGTAAGTATTTGGAATTCCTCAAAATTTATTTCATGGTATTGCTCTATGGAAAAAAATTTTTTTTCTTCAAAAATTTATACGAATGTACTGTGTCTCTCAAGGATAGTCTTAAATTGATCCGAAACATTTTTTGTTACGTTTCAACTTTAGCTGAAGGAAAAAATTATAAAATGTCTACCTTTTTTGTATGTGTCGCAGAAAGACCTTGCCAGGATAAGAACAATGTCAGAACTATTCATTGCTTTTCCTTGCAAGCAATAATTACTTGATATGAATCAGCGACTGAGAAGGAGGGAATAGGGAGGGCGTATTTTCGTAGTCGTGCATGAAAGTGAAAGGATAGGTATTCTACCTTAGATAATACCTGCCTTGCATCAATAACATATGCTTAAAGAGAATACCCAGTACCTAGCACGTAGGATTTGTTTGTCAGTTGGTCCTTGGGGTGCTGGTGATGCTGGCGGCTTCTCTCGTCATGGGAGAGCCAGAGCCCGGAAAGTATGGTGGAGGCGGGTTCGGACGTGGCGGGGGCTTTGGAGGAGGCGGTTTTGGCAAGGGCGGCTTCGGTGGGGGCTACGGAAGAGGCGGCTTTGGCAAGGGCGGCTTCGGTGGGGGCTACGGAGGAGGCGGCTTTGGCAAGGGCGGCTTCGGTGGGGGCTACGGAGGAGGTGGATTCGGCAAGGGCGGCTTTGGTGGTGGATATGGAGGAGGTGGATTCGGCAAGGGCGGCTTCGGTGGTGGATATGGAGGAGGCGGCTTTGGAAAGGGCGGTTTCGGTGGGGGCCTTNGGTGGGGGCTACGGAGGAGGCGGCTTCGGCAAGGGCGGCTTCGGTGGTGGATATGGAGGAGGCGGCTTTGGAAAGGGCGGTTTCGGTGGGGGCCTTGGAGGAGGGTATGTTCTCCACCTTGTTCCCTACTTTTTCCTTAGTTATGAAATTGTCACACTTGTTGCAATTTTTTTAAAATGGTCTTTCCTGTGTTAAAAAGGAATGAGGTTGCTTGTCCTGTTCGCCGTCTTATCCTTTCCCCTCATAACCATTAGAATAGGCTGGTTCGATCCTTCAGGGAAATGACTTTCTGACGTTATTCATTTGAAGGTATGTTGGAGCAGTTCTCCCCATTGGTAACTTTTTAATGAAAATGTTGGGAATTGATCGATCGTCACCGTTGACTGATGATTCATGACTGATTGCTAATGTAGTCGAGAAGCCGTAAGTGATTTCACAGTTGTTAAATAAAGTTACATCGCCAAATAACATTTTAAATAATTTTCAGTTTTAATAAAAAGTACCAAAAACGTCAACTTTTTTCTAATGTGAAGATAATTCACATTATCCCTGGGAAATTTCATTTTTGAGAGTCTTGAGTAAGACTTCTTTGTTCCCGTGTGGCTTCGACATTAAAATTCAAATTTGGGGAAGTTTCACTTAAAAAGCGCATTTCGTGACTCCTAATACTTTCGCATGAGAGGCCTGCGTGTTCTATTACATGAACGCCTATTAATTCTCAATGAAGCCTAAATTAATGGAAAAGGCGATAAAGAGCTTTCAGGACGTATTTATTGAAAAAAATCCCTTGTATTAGTTGAGCAAATTGTGAGGCGCTCTTAAACCAAGAGAACTCTGACCATTGTCTTCTTTCGTAGCTTTCTTGATAGATACGGAATAATATTCCAATTTTGTTTTTCTTTTCTTTCGTAGATACGGAGGACTATGGTGAGATGGAACAAATACAACATACTTCTACCTAACTACTCATTTGATATTTCTCTCAATTTTGGAGTTCTAGTGTAATAAACCTGAAATCTTTTATGCTTCTTTCATTACACTTCATTCCGGATTCCCCACCCACATAATGCTTGTAGTCACGTGGCAGTTGCGAGGATGGGGCGGGGCGGGGTGAGGGGAGACAGAAATTAAAATGGGATTTAAATTTACACAGAAATATGAAAGTGGATTAAAACTTCCTGTACTTCTTCAATTTTACTAGAGGTGGAATTAACTTTTTGTTTGGAAAGTGCTACTTTATCAAAATGAAAGCAACTTAATCGCATGAGATGATCAAATTTGATTCACGTAGATGAGGGGAAGAAGTATCCAAGAATCATAACGATGCGGCGAAGGAGAAAGGAAAACCTTGGATGCAAATAAGGGAGTTAGACGGGATGACCATTCATCTCGTTGAAAGAGGCATGCTGCACTTCGGACACATAGAAGAGATCATCCCTATGGATCCACGATCTTTGCATTTCTTCCTTTTTACATCGTTCTGAACACTATAAACAAGCCAAGGGAGAGCTGAGAGCTGTTTTGTAATGCAAAAAGTGCTACACACATGAAATGTCAACAGAAATCTGCTTTTCTGTCTTTAATGTATGCAAAGGATTTATTGAGATGTTAGCGTGTTTGTATTACCTGCATGTTCAGATCCAACCCTTTCACCTAGGATTTGTATCTGTAAGTAAAGTTTCTATTTAACCCAATATTTAGCTTATTACCCCTTAATGAAGTTTAATTACTGACATTCTAGTCCGATGTCCTGTTTTGACACACATATCAGTTGATAGTTGCCGAAATCAGGAGTAAAACTCTGTCGAGACAAGTACGAGGGAAAGTCATTAAAAAATAGGAATTTTATTAATAACATTTTTACAAGAGTACTTACAGAAATTGCTTGTGTCTTATTTTTCGACATAGTCCCCCTGCTTCGAAACACACTTGGTCCACCTGACTACAAGCTTGCGGATGCCCTCTAGAAAAAAGCTATTTCGTGTGGCCTTTAACCAACTTTGCACCGCCTCCATTACCTTGTTGTCATCTGCAAACTTCTGACCCCGCAAATGTTCTTTCAAAGGTCCAAACAAGTGAAAGTCCAATGGCGCCAAGTCCGGTTTGTATGCTGGATGTTTCAATACCTCAAATTTCAGAGTACGTAGTGTATCCACTGTATGCTCAGTCGTATGGGGGCGGGCGTTGTCGTGCAGCAACAATACTCCTTTTGAGAGAAGTCCCTGGCATTTCGATCGTATCGCGGGCTTCAACTCGTTCACTAGCATGTCACTGTATCGAGCACTAGTCACTGTTTCACCCCTTTCCTGGAAATGCACCAATATAGGGCCATCGACATCCCAAAAGATGGGAAGCATGACTTTCCCAGCGGAAGCCTGTGTCTTGAATTTTTTCTTGCCCGGAGATGACGTGCGCTTCCACTGCATCGATTGTCTCTGGTTCATAATGGTGCACCCAGGACTCGTCTCCTGTCACAATTCCATGGAGAAAAGCATCTCCTTCAACAGCATGACGGTCCAAATGCTCCTGACAAATCGTCTGCCGTGCACGCTTATGATCATCGGACAGCTGCCTTGGGACCCATCTGCTACACACTTTCCTATACCAGAAGTCATCATGGACAATTTTGTACGCAGCGCCGTGACTCATGTTAAATTCTACGGCAAGTTCATCAATAGTGACTCGCCTGTTGTCACGGATTCGCTGCTCGATCTGCTGTTTCACTCTCCCAATTGCCACACTAACTGGTCTCCCACTCTGGTATTCGTCCCTGACGTTTTGTCTTCCGTTTTTAAAATATTTCCACCCATTCATACACTCTCCCCTGACTCAAACAACTGTCTCCATACTGAACCTTCAATCTTCTGTAGATTTCAGAAGGTTTCGCACCCTCTGACCACAAAAAACGAATAACGCCTCGTTGTTTTTCCGCGGTGCAAGTTGACAGTGGGGCGGCCATGTTGTACGAGCTATTGCGCAGGTACATACTGCTTGATCGTCACGACCCCTATATGGGGTATTGCTAAGGAGCCATTTTATGTCATGAAATAGGATTTTTCGTTGTGCATACTTTTCCATGCATTTCAGAATAAAATTCCTGTTATTTAATGATTTTCCCTCGTAGCTTGCTAAGGTACCTTGTTTCACACCCATTTATTAAACACTTGTAAAGGACTCTAAACTGGACGATCAAAGTTAAAGAAAGCGACTTTGTCCTCGACTTCCATCCAAAGATGTTTTCTGGAACCTAGTTGAACAATGGGAAATTTGGTCAATTTGGAAAACCCCTCTTCTGAAGTCAGCTTCATAGGAAGAGCGAGGAGAGAGAAGTTAGTTCCGAGCTGGTGGACTCGGTCCTACCTCTTGTTCTTCGTTCCCACTCTCAAAATTATTATTATTTTTTTCATCTCAACCCCAGTCGACGAATTGAAGTGTCCCTTTGGTCCCGTAGCTTTAACAAAAAGTTCGATTCCTCTACTCTATGTTGTTGGCGCTCATCCCATGTCCTTCCGCCTAGCCTATGTCCAAGAAAGGCCTCGCGCGTCAGGCTAAGTTAGCAGAGACCTAAGATAAAGCGATGGAAAAGTCACTGGACGCGAGTGGGAAAAGGAAAATCGTAACGATGAAGCTGCAAGGGAAAGCGCAGAAGAATTAGGAATTTGGGCAGTGACATGTGACAGGAGAGGCAGCAAAAAGGGTTTCCCGTCAATTCATCACAGCCCAATTCATCACGCGCCAAACTCATCGCAGTCCGTATTCGTCGTACACCATTTTCCACGGGCAAAATAATAAAAATAAAATAAATGGTCATTTAAAAATTAATTAATTATTTTCTATTTTCTTTTGAAAGAATGTCAATGTTTAAACGTAGAATCGCCTCACAGCTGCAGCTGCAAATTACGTGCCAGTGTCCTCAGGTACTCAACAGGTTCTCGCGAGCCATGCTCTTGTACAAGGGTTTCCACCCTTTTGGTCGTGTCTCGATAGACTTTTTTTTCCCATGACTATCTGAGTCTCCACATTCCCTTTCTTGTAGCTGGAAGCTGATGGTTTGTCAAAATGTTGTCCTTCATTGCATTAATGAAATTGAAAAATTGACGCATGTCTGACAGCTATCATTGAACTGAAAGCTGCAAGCCATTCCTCAATGGCATTGTTCGTTTTGGTCAGGTCATCTTTCACAGTGGAATATTCCATGTGTCGTGGGAGAACATTGGCTGCCTCCTTCCACCTCGACGATCCAATCGCCAAATCCATACTTCCTCCATGTAACTGATTATCGGTTGGAGTATCTCTTCGTTGTTCTGGAAATACTGAGAGTCTAAGAGTTCTTCAAACACGGTGACACCATCTGTCCGAACAAACGCCAAAGTCGTCAACATTCGCACGTGGACGGCAGATTCTGGATCTTCTGTGTATTTACTTTGCAGGCCATATTCTTGGACTTTACGCCAAAGACATTGCGAAAAATGAAAAAAAAGCAGCCTCGGAGATGGTACTCTGGAAACTGGTTATGGAATGCTTTCATTGCTTGACACTCTTTGTCCATCATCACTGTAGATGGTCGCAGCCCGGGGCGCAGTCTTTTCAGCTGTCGTAGGACCTCATTGTACGACGCTTCTGTGCTCCTCGTCATCAAGGCATAAAGGGCTGGGAAATCTGGATGTTCCTTGTGAAATGCACGGTGTACAACTGATTGAATAGAGTTTTGTCTTGAATGTTCCACCACCAAACCAATGGAGGCTCAAAGGAAGATAATCAAAACTTCTTTCCGTGCCGAATATTAATATCTGATCCTCTGAAGGTACTGAAGGAACTTCTTGTGCACTTGTGGTAACGACGGATGAGACTGACTGGAAAAGTCAGAAGACAGATAAGGGTGAATGTCTCAATGAAGTAGCATTCTTTTACCTGATTCCAGGAAAGGAGGGGAGATCGAAGGAGATATTAGTATTTTCTCCCATATTTGCTTTAAGAGTGATTGGGAGTGAAGGCGTGGGAAAATGACAAGGAAGTCTTTTTTGTAACCTTTTCTCCTTTGCTAGCACAACCGGATTAGAGAATATCACAAGGGATAAGAAAACTCCTCCTGATAAAAGGAAAGTCCGGGATAACATCGTCCGGAACAAAGGGAGTTGACTCTATTCATAGTGAAATTTTCATACTGAAATAAGATATGTTCATGAGTCAGGAGAGTTAGTGATATCAAGAGGCGATTTCGCCCATTTCGATATCACGTGTCGAGGTCGAGCGTTCCTTAATTTTAGGGTAGGCCTAACCCTCTTAAAGCTAAATATTTTTGTATTTTTTTTTTNCGAGGAAATCCAAGAGATGGTCCCTTAGTATGCTCTCCATGATCTTCCCTGGGATACTCGTGAGACTTACAGGCCTGTAATTTCCTGGATGACTCTATTCGCCCTTCTTAAAGATCGGTACGACGTTTGCTCGTCTCCAGTCCTTAAAATGTTCTTTTATCATAGCATGAAAAATGGTCTACGATGAATGTTTCCTACGATGAGTTTGCCCAGGAACACGTTTGACCTGCGAAGAGTTTGGCTTGCGATGAATTGAGCGCGATGAATCGACGTAGAATCGGGTCGGGTACAGGAAAATTGGCTGGGATGCAGGGATCTACCGGAGTAACATAGTGGTGAAAAAATTATTAGCGTATAAGTCATTCTTGGTTGCTGATGTTTCAGATCTGATTGCACGGTGCACACCTACCGACCGTATGCTTTCTAACTATGCATAAAATGCCAGAATATTAAGGTAACTTCGTAACACGGCTTACAAACTTACATTAGCGTATTATAAAAAATATATAGATATTTACTGAAAATGGCATTTGCCAACAACTAAAGAAGTTGGAACCATGCAGAGGGTGGGATAAGATGAAATGACTTGATGAAACGAGCATGAGTCAAGATGAGAAGTGATGAGATGAGATGAGCATTCTTCACCAACTCAGCTTCCCTATCTGCATAACACGGAGATCTCTCATCACCTCGCTGCATCGAGTACTTCCTTTTTACTTCCTGCTGAGCTCAGGAACCGCGTCCTAATTGACAATCCCATCCCTCGACCGTCTCCAGTCATGTCACGCTTCACTCCGATGTCAATAGCATTAGAAACGGATCGGAATCCGAGGACAATCGTCCAGTCAAGGGCACATTCATGTCCTCCTGCCTCTGTGAAATCGTCTCGGAGAGGAATACAGGCATTGGATTTTTATTCCCGGCGATGATAAATTCAATTTCCCACCAACTTGATGGATGAAGAAACCAAGCACACTTTTTGCGGAAAAAAGGAAGCGAAATATTCGAATTTCCGCATCGTTCTCGTAATGCTCGCTCGGAAGGAAATAATTTGTTACATAGAATGAAGGTGTTTGGAATCTCTACGGAGTGGCCGGAAAAAAAAACTGGACAGACGGTTGCTGATGAACGTGAAAGGTCAACGCGGGAATGTGGAACACGTCTTCCGGAATGTCCCTTGGAATCTTCCAGTCAAGACGATTGTTCAGTCAAGGGCATAGTCATGTCCCGCTGCCTCTGTGAAATCGTCTCGGCAAAGAATCCACGCTTTGGATTTTTATTCGCGTCGATGAGGAATTTCATTTGTCACCTACTCGATGGATGAAGAAACCAGGCACACTTTTGGGGGGAAAAGGAAGCGAAAAGCTCGAATTTCGCTCGGAAAGAAAGCATTTCTTGCATTGAATGAAGATACTTGGTATCTCAACGTAGTGACCAGTAAATAAACTGGACAGATGGTCGCCGATTAACATGAAAGGTCAGCGCGGGAATACGAGCTATGCAGCACGTCTTCCGGATTGTCCCTCGGAATCTTCCCGCGTGGTCGCCAATGAATATCCCCTGTCAATTGAAGGCCGAACAGATGGAGCAGTTAAGATGAAATTGCGGAAGGGGAACTGATCTCCCACTCCCACTACCCCTCCCCCGCCCTCTCACAGGGAAGTTTGTCGTTCTTTGTCTCCACGAACAAAACCACGGAAGTCCTTGGTTAACGGGTGGAAACCTCGAGATCCCGTATATAAGTAGCTCCTTCTGTCCACTTGAGGCAGTACCTTCCTACAGTCCAGGTCTTTGTCGTTCGATTCGTCCCGTGACAGAAACATGAAACTCCTGGTGAGTCCACTCTTCTTTCCGATGCCACTTAAACAAATTGAACTTTTCTAGATCACTTTCCAGTGTCACTATTTTTCAGCAAGGAATTCCGAGTGAAAAGAAAGTGATTTACAACTTATTCATTATTACAGTCTGTGAAGTGCGTTGATCTGATTCTTGTCAATTTTGTACCAAATGATAGGCAGATTCAAATCGATATCCAATGAGAAGAATTTCAGTTATCTCAAAAAGCATCAGCATACTTTTTTAAGGTGTAATTTCACTTGAAGCACTCTTTCAGTAAGATTATAATCAGTATGATCATCGCACTTTTAGTTTAATTTTACACTTTTCTGTATAATGTAAGTATTTGGAACTCCTCAATGTTTATTTCATGGTATTGTTCTATGGAAAATCTTTTCTTTTTCTTTAAAAATTTATAGGAATTTAGTGTGTCTCTCAAGAATAGTCTTCAGTAGATCCAAAACTATTCTCGTTAAGTAGTTAATTTAGCTGAAGGAAAAAATTATTAAAATGAGTACCTTCCTGTTTGTGTCGTAGAAAGACATTGGCAGGATAAGAGCAATGTCAGAATTTTTCTTTGCTTTTCCTTGCAAGCAATAATTACTAGATGTGAATCAGCGACTGAGGAAGGAATTAGGACGGCGTAATTTCGGAGTCGTGTATGAAACCGAAATGACAGGTATTCTACCTTGCATAACACCTGCCTTGCATGAATGACAAATGCTTAAAGAGAATACAGAATACCTACCATGTTGGAATTGTTTGTCAGTTGGTCCTTGGGGTGCTGGTGATGCTAGCGGCTTCTCTCGTCATGGGAGAGCCAGAGCCCGGAAAGTATGGTGGAGGCGGGTTCGGACGTGGCGGGGGCTTCGGAGGAGGCGGTTTTGGCAAGGGCGGCTTCGGTGGGGGCTACGGAAGAGGCG
>CAJPEV010000958.1:2843-30367 GCA_905338385.1 Darwinula stevensoni
TCCGGTTAAGGGAAAACAAGAGAACGTGACTTTGGTTTGTTTTATTTTTCTATCTGGAACTCATGATAAGGGGCAGGCTGGGGTAGGTCTCTCCATCACCAATGGCAAAATTGGCTTTTTTAAAACTAAAGGGTGCATTCTGTCTATCGGCGTATAATTCCTGTTAAGTAGCCCATAGAAAGGGAAGAGGCACAGGAAAAGAGTGAGCATGAGTATTTATCCCGTTAAGTGATTATAATTCAATTTTCGCGAAATCAGGGGTAATTTTCGCTTTCAGTCCACGCATCTTCTGTCGAAGAAGTGGAGAAGCTGTAGAAAGATTGGAATTTTTGTTCAGGAAAAGTAACTTAAAAAGTAACTTCTGCTTGTAACTAGTTACTTTTGGTGAGAAGTAATTCTACTGGTAACTAATTACTTTTTGGATGACATACTTGTAATTGTAACTAGTTACTTTTCAAAAGTAACGCGCCCAACACTGGTTAACCGAGTGGCAAAACTCTGTTTAAAATGAAAGATTCTTATGTAAAAAAAGTGATTACCCATTTGGATTCCTCTGGAATATAGATATTTTAGTGGTGGTCCTCATACCATACCTTACCACAACTTACCTTGAAGAAACCAAGAGATACCCAGGTAAGCACAAGAAACTCTGGCTTTGGTAAAACCAATTCAACGATGTCTTTTCTCAATTGTGTAACATTCTTTCTCATACTAAAATGCAAATAATGAAAACAAGCAAATGTTCAGTATGAGCCATAGAGACCTTTACTGAAAAGCAGCTATTCTTGGTGCAACAGTAAACATGAATGGCCAATACCATCAGTCATGGCTAACGTTCATCTCAAAAATACCACATCCACATTTTTCCATTCTCCTCCTGCTATAAACTTTCTAGATGAAAGAGAGGGAAAGGAAGAAGAACCAGATCACAGACATGATACACCTAATAGTAAGACGATCAAACAATTCATGTATCCTGATACATATAAAGTATTGAAAGGAGAATAATAACTATTCAACCAGTTTGCACTAACAATTGCTATGGATCTTTGTACTCAGTCCAGTCTTCCAGGATACAAAAATATCAGTATGGCACTCACATGACAAACTTAGCACAAATACACAAAGCCCCCAAAGACTTTCATGGACATGGAATGGCAAATGCATTTTCCCCTTTTTGCAATGTCAGGAATAGGGCAGGCCTACAGAAAAGAATAAAAGGTATCTATGGTAGCTTTCAACCAATCACATCATGTGAGCACTGGTCAGTGCTGGTGCTGATTCTGGCAAAAAGAGGGGCAGGACCTATAAAGTTATATTAACTCTGACATTAGTAAGGATATTCAACCTTTTCAACCAAGGGTAACAAGACTCTTTTTATCTGAAGGAGGCATGGTGCCATCATTTGACACAGGTTTCAGCATCAGCAATGATGCACATGCTGGGTGATTCAATGGATGGATGTATGACACTTTAGCATAAAAATTGTGCACTGCAGTTTAGTGAAACTTAGGGAATAGTATCACATGAAGGAAGGCATTGTATAAGAAGAAAACATGCCTCATAGGTAGGATTTCTTATGTGACATCACATGCATGCACAGCATGTGCAGACAGATTTGAAGCATTCGTTCCTGTCCAGTGATGTGCCCTGGGGGAGGGGGTTGTCATAATACCCCTCTTGGAATACATTTTACAGGTTCAATTCTCAAAAATGTTTAAATTTGGCCATAAATGCAAAGTGGGCTACCAATTTTTCATGTCAACCCCTCCCCCCATTGGGATTTTCTGAGCATGCTACTGTTCCTGTCAAAGCCATTAGAGTAATAGCATTACACAAGAGCTACAACACTTGTTACTCAAAGGTCAGCATCTTTACAGACTATTTGAGATCTGAACATTAGCAGCATTAGCAGTTCATCCATATATGCACTTATGTATACCTGGTATCACATCAGCAGGACTGCCTATGAGGCACACATTTCTTCATATAATATTTTCCCTGATGATAATAGTCTTGGAATTTCACTGAGCTGTAGTGCATAGTTTCAATGCTAGGGTACCATACATGGATCAAGAAATTCTAGGGTCATCCTACATATAAATTTTTTGCCATGAGACGCAAGAAACATGAGCACCTTTTCTCGAGGAGACCTAAGGTCTCCCATTATCTATCCACCATCATATATGTCTTTCCTTGTCTAATTTTTTTTTTCAGGAGCATTACCACTGATAGCATGGAAACTTAAAAATGGTGTCAGCAATAATAATGCCCTAAGAGTAGCAGGTACATATATGATGGTTTTCAATGCAACAATGAATCCCTAAGAAGAAATAGACCTAATAAAAAGATACTCATTCAATCAAACTAATGCCAAGTCCAGATTGTGCAACACATATTCCATGCACAATATGAAACTTAGAATTTACCAAACGAGAAGAGCATAAAATTCTTCAAGAGAAATCCACCCCAAACATCAAAAACTTCTAGGAGAAAAAGGGGAACCACCCAAAAGATGACATCTAAGCAAGATGGAAAAACATGTAAGAACAAAGAACCAGGATTCAGAGAGCCCACATTGATTCAAGCACATCTCCATCACACAGAAATGTAATGGTTAGATTTTCACATTGCAGGCTGAGAGTTCTTGTAGACGACTTTTGAGTGAATCATTCTCTGCCCTCAGCACTTCTAGCTCTGACTTCAGCTTGGAATTCTGCCAAACATATAGAACACAAATGGTTCCTGAAAGGATCCATGGAAGTAGGAGACAAAGAAAAATTGTTATTGGCACAAACCTCCTCCTCAAGGTAGAGAGCCCGAAGGGTGACCTGATTCTCCTTGAGACGACGTGCATCCCGAGACCGTTTGGCTGCTAGGTTATTTTTCTCCCTTCGACTCCAGTACTTATCATCCTTCTGGGTGTCTGGTACAGTCTGTTGAAGGTATTGATTGAGATTTCAATCATTCTCATGAACCAAATTCAATAGAGAAGGAGGATAGGAGGAGAGGGGAGAGAGAAAGAGATGCAAAGAGCAAACAAGTTGTTCTTCTGTTCTGCTAGGGATACTCTAAAGCAAGAGTATAATATCTGTGAAAATTATGGAATGACAATATTGACATTCCATATGAATGAATATGAATATGAATATGAATGACAGATTGAAAGTTTGACTCCGGAAATGCCATCTTTCACTTTTCTACAACTAAAGATTCATTTGATAAAAGCAGCCAAATTCACTTAGCATAAAAAGCAAACAATACAGTGAAACATGTGGATTCAGCCATCTCCTATTTGTGGCCAGAGGTGCCCAGTCCCAACCATTAGCTCCATTTAGCTCCATAGGCTCAATGTTAAAATACACTGTTTTACCCAGCAATCTGTCTAATGTGGCTAGCAGCTGAGGATTTGCAGACCCTCTTTGCTGGCCACTCCTTAATCTAGCCAGAACAAAGAAGGAAGGATCACAGTTTCATTTTCTTTCTCTTTTTATTTTCCCTGCCTTGCATTCTCCCTCCTTTCCTCCCTCTCACCTCCCTTTCCCCTCCCCCTCCCTAATCCCAAAATTGATCCCTTACTTGACTGTCAAGGTCACATCCCCAAAGTTTTGATAATGGGATAACAATCATCAGAGTGTTGACATGCTGCTAGTTCTTCCATGTATCTTACTCCCTTCCTAAAGGTCACTGAGTACCATGAAGAAGTTCAAGTGTTTTTTTTAATGTTCAAGTGAACATGAAGTGTCTCTCTAGGAGTGAGTGTACTAACACAAAATGTGCATGCATCAAACAAACATCCAAGACTTCCAGACAGTGAAATAATGGCATTCAAATTTCTCTCAGCATACATAGTATAATTAAAATCTAATGAAATCAGAAGTACAGTACCTCTGGAGGATACAGTGTGTCTAATTTTCTTGGAACACCAACTGGACAGAACCAGCCAAATGTAGAAATTCCCTATTATTGTCCATATTACACAGGTTTCACTGTAGAAATTCCTAAATTGCACTGACCAGTGGATATATGCTAATTTTGAAACAGAACAATGTATTCATCCCATTTCCAATTTCCAATGACAGTCCATTCCATTTCAGTCACCATTTACAATTTCCTACAGGTCTGATCAGAAAGCAGAAGTGAAAATCTTGGCCACTTGTAGTTTTAGTGCAAGGGGAGGGAAGCATAAAGGAATGGCAAGGAAAACAAATGCATGTGCAAAGGCTATTGGCTGGTAGACAACTCAGCACTAATAGATGCAATAAATAATGGTTATACCTTATGTTGTTTCTTCCAGGGAAACAATGAAGTAAAACTTTATGTAGATATGGAAAACATTTCATACAAATGAAAACTAGTCTAAGTTTGTTCAAGGACAAGCTATCATATCATAAAGTTTGATACCTGAGATAGAAACTCAAAGCCATGAGGGAAAAGGATGCAAGCTGAAAAGTAATCTAATATGGGCTTGAAAACTAATACATTACAAAGATTAAAAAAGACAATGCCAAGTGAGTAAATGGAATATATGAAATTTGTTAATGACTGAATACATTAATGTATGCCTCCATGACTGCCTCAACGAAAATTTACAATAAAGGTTATGGCTATGATGGAACATCGAAAAACTGCAACTGCCACAGCTTCGAGTTAACTCAAGAAATGATATGAAACTGGCATGGAATGGCAAAGACCTTCTTGCGAGACTTCTTGAGCATTGGTGTTGGCTTCAGCTCTTCAGGAGGGAAGGAGACCTTGCTGGGATCAAAGTCATATCCTGGCAAGCATGCACCTGCAGATAATAAATGGAGGACTTTTGAATAGAAAGACTGACAAAGAGAGCCAATGGTCTAGAACAGTGGTTCCTAATATTTTTTTATTTGCAGCACACATAAGGACACTTGAACTTTCCACAGCACACCCAGCCATTTACTTACTTTCATGGGAAACTTGTGCTTGCAATGCTGAACACAGCAGTTTGATACGAGGTGTGATAGTGCAACTCTCAGCTTGTTTTCCACTGAGAGATGGTGTTCCCTCTTGTTTTTAAGTTTTTTTAGTTTTTTTTGTCAACTCTGAAATCTCATGGCACACTTAAGCCTTACTGGCAGCACACTGTTTGGGAAACACTGGTCTAGAAGATCATATTTAACTACATGTCTGCATTTGAAGAACTACAAGTTTCAAGAATCATTTGAATGAGACTCTTTAAAAAGAGAGAAATGGTACAGTTATATAATGATGATATGAAAAACTAGAAAAATGTCAGATTGCCATACCAGCTAGTCTCTCTAATGATTAGCTCAAAAAGACTCATGCCAAAGCTACTTGAACTAAAAAAAAAAGAAATAAGTTATAGGTCAAGCAGACAAAAAATTACATTCAGCATGAACAGAGATGATGATGTCAAAACTGTCCCCAGTGAGCTGCAATCCAAGCCTGTATACAAGGTCGAAACCAAGTCCTCGTTATTGTAAAATGAAATACTCAGTTCCCCCACCGATGCATGGTATTTCAAGGAAATTTCTTGTTTCTTTTGCAGTACAAAACCTTTAAATTGTTTCCTGGCTCTGAAATATCCTCTCTCTCTCTCTACAGTAATACCACACTTGGCACTAACCCATATACACTGTTGTTATAGTGCTCTTGATCTTGGAGAGAAAAATTTTTACTGAAAACCAATAAAAATTGAAAAATACAAAATAAAAGTCAAAAGTTATGAATCACAATATTCACAGCTTGATTTGCAAAGGATGCTGGCCATGCCCAAGACTGCTGTACGTTGGAGGATATCCAGTGATATTTCACACTCCAGCTTCCTGACATGTCCCTTGAGGTCTTTCAGGATGACACCAGTTGTGCCTATGATGATCGGAACGATGGTGGTCTTCATTCCGCACAACTGTTCCACTTCCACTCTCAGTTCGGAATATTTCTCCAGCTTCTCCCTGGTCTTCTCTTGGAGGTTGTTACTGGCTGGGATGCTCACATCTACGAGGAGGGTGGTCTTCTTCTCCTTCTTATAGATTGTAAGGTCCGGCCTATTGCAGCCTATACTGCGGTCTGTAATTATAGGCATGTCCCATAGTATCTTGGTGGAGCCGTTCCCCACAACAGACTCTGGCTGGTGTTCATACCACTTCTCTGGGATTTCCAGGCCAGCATGCTTAGAGACACACCAATGCACATATTTGCACACTTGGTCGTGTCTGTACAAGTACTCCCTCGGGGCTAGTTCGGGGCAGGCACTGAGGAGGTGGTGATGCGTTTCGGGTAGTCCATGACAGCACCTGCAGCGGTCTTCCACATCCAGCTTCAGGATGTGCTTCTCGTAGTTACGAGTTCTAATGCACTGGTCCTGAATGGCTAAGATGTTGCTCTCTGTCTCAGCATTCAACAGTCCCTTCTTCAGCTAGTTATAGCTGACGTCCGNAGAAGTTGCTCTCTGTCTCAGCATGCAACAGTCCCTTCTTCAGCTAGTTATAGCTGACGTCCGAGCTGATCGATGGTTTATCCATGATCTTGGGATGCTGGCCGTGAAGCGGTTTCTCCTTCGATCATGCTTCTCTTTGACCTTGGTCTGCCATCTTCACATCCGCCGTGTCACAGTCGTCATGGAGATGGAGTGTGTTTCGGAAGCAGGTGGCATCTCCCTGGATGGAGTGGGACTTCTTCAGGGCATCTCACTCTCTCAGGATGGAAATGAGTCTTCCCTGCTTCCTTTCGATATATCTGGCGACTTCGCACGTCGTACACTTATAGAGGGACTCGAATTCAATCAGTCCCCTCCCTCCTTTGCATCTCAGAAGGTAGAGTCTTTCAACGGCAGCCTTCGGATGATGGGTGTGATGCATGGTCAGGAGTTTTCTAGTCGCTCGATCGATGGCTTGGAGTTCTGTAGGTGACCAATCGAAAACTCCGAAGCTGTAGTTGAGGACAGATGTGGCAAGGTTGTTGAGGGCAGAGATCTTGTTTTTGCTGGACAGCTCGGTCTTTAGCATGAGACAGACTCTGCGTTGTATTCTGTCGTCAGTCTTTGCTTCGTGTGCTTGACAGCCACAGAAGAGTTCTCTTTCACACTGAGGTACTTATAGGTGCCAGGGGTCATAAGTTCTCAGAGTTGTTCGTTGTTGGTGGTGGTGATATCTCCCATAGGAGTGAGGGCTCCGCAGTGGATAGAGAGCTTCGCACACTTGTCGAATCCAAACTTCATGCAGATGTCTTTCAAGAAGATGCTGATGACATTGAGAAGGCTTTCGAGCTGTTTCTCGTTGGAGGCGTAGAGTTTCAGGTCGTCCATGTAGAGAAGGTGGTTCATGCAATGGTCTGCATTCTTCCCCTTTCCTATGTGATAACCACAGTCAGTCTGAGCTAGCTCAGTACTGAGAGGGTTNCAGTCCGAGCTAGCTCAGTACTGAGAGGGTTGAGAGCCAGACAGAAGAGTAGAGGAGATAGCGTGTCGCCCTGGAAGATCCCGCGTTTGATGGAAATCTCGCATGTTGTCAGAGTGGAGTCCTGTCCTTTGAGGGACATGACCGTCTTCCAGCGAGGCATGGTCCATTCGAGGAAGTTCACCACCACAGGGTTGATGTTGTACATCCTGAGGCACTCTATGATCCATGAATGGGGCACCAAGTCATATGCCTTCTGGTAGTCAATCCATGCCATCGAGAGATTCTTCTTCCTGGTTCTGGCATCGTCCATGACCATACGGTTGAGTAAGAGCTGTTCCTTGCAGCCGTATGATCCTTTCCGACAACCCTTTTGCTCTTCCGACATGATGTTGTTGTCATAGATGTGTCGTTCGATTCGTGCTGCTAGGATGGAAGACAGCACTTTGTAGACGGTTGGCAGGCAGGTGATAGGCCTGTAATTCTTAGGTAGTTGGGTCTCGGCGTTTTTCGGCAGCAGGTAGGTGACTCCTGCGGTTAGCCAATCCGGCATCTCCAAGGGGTCCGTCACTACTTTCTGCATTTCTCTCTCTCTCCATATATATATATGAAGACCACGGAATTAAGACCACCATCGTTCCGATCATCATCGGTACAACTGGCGTCGTCCTGAAAGACCTCAAGGGACATGTCAGGAAGCTGGAGTGTGAAATCTCACTCGACATCCTCCAGCGTACAGCAATCTTGGGCACGGCCAATATCCTCCGCCGTGTCCTTCAGAATTAGGCGAGTATGAGGTTTAGGATGTGGCTCATCCCCCCTCATACCTACAATACCGGCAGTCGCCGCGGAAGGATTTAATTAAATTACATACACATATATATGCTTATATATAAGATATATAACCATCTACTTACTAGTTACAACAAAGGCTCCCTTTCTCCCCCCACGATGGCTTCCAACCTTTTCCTAACCCTTTCCACTCTGGCGCCCTACCCGGGAGGAGGTGGCCTACCAGCTCTGGTCGTTTTGGCGGTAAATTGCAAGCGTTGCCCATGCTACATCAAAACACAAACGCACAAAAGGTATAAAAACAAACATTATTAACTAACTTAATTACTAACAACTATAAATTTATAAATATCAATAAATTATATCAGAGGATTCAGGAAAACCACAATATTGGACCAACTCCGACAACGGAATGGAAAGGGTAAAACGTAAGCGTAGCAGATTTTTCCAACTTGATGGTTGCAGCAGAAATAACAGAAACCAGTTTAAGTTGTGCCAACCCCAAGTTATATTCAGGTTGCGAAATGACTGCTTTACCTATAAGGTAGTAAATGAGTGGGGTGCATTAAGTGCTGATCAAGCGTCTAGTTAGCACTGAAATACCATTAAAAATTACATTTTTTTCCACGTAGAAACACCATTTAATTTGTCACACTCGGGTCCAGGTCCCATATTATAAATAACCCTACATTTTACTTTTGCACTTATATTGCACACAGCTATTTCTGGTTTTCCTTTTTTTTTGGTAGATTCTAGTGTTCATCGTCAATGAAATAATAGTCAATGTAAAACATCAGCCCGGCGAAAGTTAGTTTCAACTTACATCTGATCAACGACTCTATTTAATCTGTAAGTCAGACCACCTTTCTGACCACTATTTTCGGCTTCTTAGAGATGCAAACCTCCATGGAACGCAGGCAGAACCGTGTTGAATACCTACCGTTCGCCCTCGTAGCCTTCCTTCCCAATAGTATCCGGAAACGCATATCCCATATCCCATATTTTACTCAAATCTGCTTCCCCAGTCATAAAATCCTTCTATACGCCTATCGCTGCAATTCGACCGCTTCATATCTTACGTGATCGTGCAAGGACCCGAGTCCCAAAATTTATTTTAGACTTGAACACCACGAGTACTTGAGAGTACTTTCTCCCCGATCTGCAATCCAGAAATTGGGGTAGCTACCCTGGCTGCTTTAGCTTCACATTATAAGAAATGGCCATCATCCCTAGCCATCGGATGCGCGCATGGCTAGGTTCCCAGGTGTCAATAAACACCACCCTTCCACGGTATTGACCATCGTCAACCTAGTTTTACTCATGACGTGGACTACGTCATACCTCCTTCATCCAATCGGCTTGGAATGGCGCACGTCACCCTACTTCTACCCTTGCGTCACGACATGCCCTAAGCATCTGCCTAAGCCTGGGAATGATGAACTCGGAGCCAGATGTTGGTTTCAACATATACCACCACTTCGGCAGGCACCGAGGACATTATCATTCCTCATTACCCTATCCCTGTTCCGAAGAACGGAGCGAAAGTACCCGACTCCTGTACGCAAGGGTCCTTCCCTACAGCTGCCTCAAGGCGCTCGACGTTGAGTCATCTACGAGCAGCGCAGATAGCGATTTTCCTCATTCCCTCTCGGCCTGACTTCGCTCGTCCTCTCGATCCCCCATCTATCTTGGTTTCACCCTCCGATCGCTTATCTGGCATAACTTCAATCCCTGAAACCTATTTTCGATCCTGACGGGTTCGCCACTTTCACCACCTGCGCCCAGTTCCGGGATACGCGGGACCAAAGGCCAGCGTTGGTCTCGCTGTCAAGAGTTCAACAAAAAAAATGCGTGCAATGTAGATATAAATGACTAGACTTTAGGGCAGCGGTTCCCAGACAGTGGGTTGCGACCCACCGGAAGGTTCAATGCGAGTAAAAGGAGGTTTAGAAACCACTGCTTTAAGGGGATATGCTTCCACAAAAGCATCTATCTTTAAGAGGGGTAGATCTGTCTTGTGATATGGATGTGGAACGCTCTACCTTAACACAGAATGTCTCAATGGGCAGAAATGCCTCTCGACTTTCCTACTCGAACCTTGAAGTAGCTCCATCTGACTGGGTTCCATCACACAGCGACAATGTCCCCGTCTCGTTCTTAATGCCTAGGGAAGCCTCGCAGTGTTCCACCCTAACTAGCCTCACAGCTACGTCCTCCATCTTCCCACGGTCATACAATCCCTCTCATCTCCTCCACTGCAGCAAAAGCATGTACCGAGACTACCAAAACTGATCAAGTGGTCCGCATCAGATTCCAACTAATGCAGGCTTTCGAGCTCGCGCCTTACCTCGATGCCCACGCTGGAAGACGTCAGTGAACGTCACATTTCATCATCATCGGGCTATGATACCTCATAATGGAAATATTTATATAAATTATTTTTTTCTGACTGCTCTCTTCTATGCCGACCTGGCTGACTGTTAGCGTTTCCATGTGTTCTAAGAGAAGTCAGAGCGCATTGACGTAAAAACTTCAGAAGTTTATAGCAATAGTCACTTTTCGACGTTACCGGAATTATGATTGTATGGGGGCGGCAGAAGTGCAAGAACTGAACAGCAAGACCACAAAGTCTTGCATGCGGGGGTCTTTCGAGATGGCCCTCGCACCAGGGATGAAATCTTCACACTTGTGAAATAAGTCGTTCAAAATCTTGCCACCTAAATGTATCCTTTTATCCTCATACTCTTATCTTTCTCTCCGAGCAAGCAACAACCCGAACATGCATTTCCAACGGTTCTCTCTCCCATTATTTACTACTCTTTTCCTTTACTATGCCAAGCTTCGTTAGGAGCCAGAAAATTAAGGAGATAACCACACAAGATGTCCGCGAGCAGCGCACTGAGATGAGGGGGGGGGGGGGGGGCGGGGGGAGAATTGGCCTCTTCCTAAGATAGGGGGGGGGGGGGGGGGGGGGGGGGGGGGGGGGGGGGGGGAGCTGGGGGAGAATTGGCCTCTTCCTAATCCTCTTTTATTGTACTTGTGTACGTGTGTACGTAGGTGTGTTGGTACTAGCCATAGAGTGTATATAGATGTCTCTGGAGAGGCCTTCGCTGCCTCGAGACTTACAAGTGTTTCCGTCATCTTGGTGAAGTCTCGCACGTGGGAATGAATAGCGTGATTGGTTGGGTCCCGGCGTGGAGGCCCCCAGGCATATAGCTCGGGGAAGGTTGCCTCTTTTGCCCTCCCCCTCTCCATGTCTGCTATGAACTCCTTGCTCGTGCGACTTCAGTAAGATGGCGGCCGCGCCTGGAAGGGTGCTGCGCCTCGCGTCATAGGGAAGGCCCCTCCATTATACACTCTATGGTACTAGCGCAGTTGATGGGTTTACGGCAATCGAGAACGTGTGCATCCTAATGATAAAAGATATTCATGTCTGATAGGAAGAAAGTTTTGGGAAGCATGATGGTATCACTGCCCAAGTTCTATCATCTGTGACGCCATGCGCAAATCTGGTCTTTTGCAAATGAATTCGTACCACCTTTAACACTGCGCATGGTAATTCAATGGAGCATCCAATGCGGTGGGAGAGGAGGTCCAACTATTGTTTCCATTCCGGAAGATAGATGTCTGCCTCCCTCTTCATAACGCCACCTCGTATCAATCGGTCAGTCTCTTGGGAGCTGCCTTACAGTAAAGATGACGTCGAGCGCTGCCCGTATGAAAGGATAGACGAGTCGTAGGCACCGGATCGTTGCCAAGCACTAGGTTGGGCAGTAGTGCACTCTGATGTCTCGAGCCCTGGATGTCAAATACTCGACGTACTTCTAGTCTATGTTGGGCTATCTATTTGAAGATAGCTATGGCCATCGACATCCTTGATTTTAAAAATTTCATATTTAGCTGAATGCCAAACAATCTGTTGGTACGATAGAATACGTGGCCTGAAGCCAGAGACATTTTTCCATTGCTACCTTTCCATGCATTCGGCTTCTATCTAACCCCCAAAAAGCGTCCTGTTTGACGCTTTATAAAAACCCGCTGTGGATGATCTAGGTTCGTGATGTTTTCATATCACGTTGGAAACAAAAAAAAAATTGTTTTCTGAAAATTTCGTGTACCTCGGTTGTCGGAATAATAATTGACAGTCGTTCAACGAGGAGTCAAATATTTACTTTTCCGCGCATGAGATGGATAGATTTTCAGCACTGCTCGAATGATTTTTCTCACTTGACACCATAAATGCATATTTTTAAAGCCAATTCTCATTGTAGTGTTCTGCGTAGTAATGATTCTGATGCTACGATGTACAACAGTAGTACTATTCTACGACGTGTCCAATATTACGACAGGGACATGGCGTAAAAAGCAGTCTTTATGGTGTCAAGTGAGAGAAATCAATTGAGCAGTGCTGAAAATCCATCCACCTCAGGCGCGGAAAAGGTAAATTTTCGACTCCACTTTGATGACTGTCGATTTTTATTCAGACAATCTAGGTACATGAAACTTTTAGAAAACAAATTTTGTGGGGTTTCCAATGTGATACGAAAGCATCACGAACCTAGATCATCAACGGCGGGTTTTATGAAGCGTCTAACAGGACACGTTTTTTGGGGGATCACCCGGTATATACTTCCTCCCTTTCGCGAATACTTGATTGTTTTTCTCGAAATTTCCCTGGCGCGATTTATCATTCCACGTATTCCTGGACCCTCTTTAAAAACCTTTGTTATTCCACCAATTATTTTCCTCGCAAAAGACAAAAACAATTTCTTTTATACTTATATTCTTGGCCTCTACGTTCTCCAACTACAGTAATTCACTCTACATAGGATGTCGTCCAGGCGCCGCCGTCCAGCTTGGGAGGATTCCTCCATAGAAAAGCATGGGCGCCATGTTAAAGGTGATACGAATCCATTTGAAAAACACTGTAGATCATTCTTCTCGAGTGCTTTATAAGGTGAGACGAGTTGAGGCAAACTTTATGTGCTCAGGTGAAATGGATACTTCCCTGAAAATAAAAAATAATTTTTCAGAACTGTCCAGGCTGAGTCCCCTTAACCCTTTCAGTCCTGAATCATGTTCAAGGCATTGAAAAAATATCATATACTTTATGGGCTTCAATAAGGCTCATATAAAATAAAAGTGCATTTAAAATGGTTTCCTTAAGTAAAATTAACATTTCTTAAATTATTATTATTTAATTATTTATTTAATACAAGTATTTTATACTTTAATTCAAAGAGCCCGAAAGTTGTGGTGGTGGCAGGGTTGCACAGAGGGGGGGGGGGGGGGCAATTGGCCCCGGGCCCCTCGTATCAAGGGTTACCAAGGGGGGCCTCCAAAGGGCCTCAAGGGGTCTCCGGTTTAGTTTTGCCCCGGGCCCCTGGAAACCTCTGGGCGGCCCTGGGTGGTGGCTGTCACCCCCAACGCGCGAGGCCTACGAGACTGTCATTTTAGGCCTTAGGCTAGGCCATTCACCGCTCAAAGCGCCAGGTCCATGAGGCTATGCTATTCTAGGCCATAGGCATGGCCATCCAACGCTCTTAGCGCCAGGTCCATAGGGCTATGCCAGTCTGAGCCAAAGGCTGTGGCTCATCTTATTTCCATATACTTCATACTTAGCTGTGTCAATCAAAGGGTGCTACTAACTGAATGCGTGTCACGTTATCACTGATCGACTGCAAGTTCTCCATTTGAATACATTCTTTGTTGAGGTATTTTTTCTTGATGTATTTTTTTTTCGTTAGTTCAGGCGTGGCGGTTCGCGTCATCTCTTCCATGCAATAGTTTTCTGTTTTGCGTTTCATGTCATGGTCGATTTATTTGAGTTCTCTTGATTAATGAAGTCAAAATAATAATGTAAGTTTTTTGCATCATATGTCGCGCAAACGGGCCGCTCCTCCCATCAAAATGGTGGCGATTTTTGCGAGGTGAGGTTGAACGCGAAGAAAAAAATGTTTAAGGAGGTCCTACAGGACGGCGATGAGGCAGTCGCTGCAGATGAAAAATGATTGGTGCTGGTGCGGAAACAACGTTTGCCACTGCAGTTGCGGTGCGAAGTGCCTAAATCGGTGCTTTAAGAGGTGCTAGCCGTAATGGCTAGAATGAGTGATGAACAGCATACAGCTGTACGTAGGGACGCTCAGACCGGTGAGCAGCAAGAGGCAGCGAATGCTGAGCTCAGGAATAGGAGAGCCGTGTAGCCTGCTGAACAACTTGATGCAAGGAACGCAGCACTCGGGTGTCGAAAGCCGGGGGGGGCGGCCGGGAATTGAACCCGGACCTTCTGCTTACCGGTCAGGTGTGCTACCATTACGGAACACGGGACATTTTGTCATGCCTCTCCGTGTCATCTCAATAACTACAGTCGTTTGCCGCAGCGAGCACTGTCAGGCTGTACATTTTGCTGTAGGGAGGGGGCATTTGTTTCACATTGCTGCCACAACAGAAAAGTGCTCTTGCTGCAACTTTATCACACTTTACCCTGAGGCTCTGAAAGTGTTGCTCACTGGTGTTAATGTGGCGGCAAGGCATTTTCAGGAATTATTCGTTAGTATTTTGCCGCACATGCGCTAACTTCCTTCTATGCTAAAGTCGAACAAGTTCTTGGAAATGGCCCGTATTGTTTCAGAATCAGTGGTATCTGTACCATAAGCTAATGCTAATAGCCCATGAGCTAATCGGTGATGCAAGAGTATTGAATGTGCTGGGACAACGAAATCAGCAAAGTCGTCTTGAGTTTCATGAAAACCTGCTAAACCGAGGCGTTCACAATGGCGATTAAACATCACCTTTTCATGAGTCTTTCTCTTCTGTTATCCCATCTGGCTCCGAGCAACTTGTTCATTCTCTTGAAATGCCTTTGTCTAAGTCTTGATTGGTCTCACCCTGTGTACTGTAAGCTGCATGTGTATAAATCTAATGAAGCGGTTCAGTTCCGAATGGGTACGAATACGATGAACAGAGGATGTCAAGGAGAAGTTATGCTCACAATAGACGATTCAAATTTCCAAATATTAGACGGCCTGCGGCCGCTAGTGAAATTAATTAGTTCAGCTAGTACTCATATCCCCATTTTACGTCGTTAGTTTCCCAGCATTCCTGCACTACCTTCCATTACCTATCAATAGCTTGCAAAAACATACAAAAAATTGGCTGGGACAGAAATTAACTAGCTGAAATAAATGCAAAAGATGACACCATTTTTGAAGTACCGGAGGAAATATAGCAACTTCATATTACTGTGAATTGCTGTCAACTTGACAATATGTGGTGAACTACTATAAACTGGGACTCAGAATCCTGCCATGTCCTCAAGGTCATGCATCCCTGTGTAACCCTATAACATATGCTAAGAAAATGCGGGACTCAGGAGTCCCGCCCGGACTGAAAGGGACACTTCCAGAGGAAAGCAATTCCATTTGCACGTCACCTCCCAAAATTGACAATACTCTCGCTCGCAGGCATCCTTGATTTTTCAAGGATAAGCACTTTCCAGAACATACAGTACTTGTTCAGTAGGAGCTAACATCCAAATGACACTTTGGTGTTAACCCTTTCGCGGGCAAATTTTTCTAATATGCAAATGACAAATTTCAGTAAATTTTCTTTTTTCACTTACAGAGACTTTTATTTTGAGAACTTTTTTTATTTCCAGACTTTCTTCAAATATAAAAAATTATACTTATGTTGGGAATTATTCTTCCCAATACCTTTTTCGTCACCACAAATTCAAAACCTTGCTGACATTGTGGTACTAAACATAAACAATCTTCCACAAAGCAGTCGAACATACGTTCAGGGATCCCTTATATGTTTCTACGAGGAATGAAATTGATTGAAGTTTCCGTTTTATGTATTCTCTGCTTCTTGAAAGTGTTACCCGAACAGGTCGCATGCTTACGTATCTGGTCCAAAATGACTTCCCTACAGGCCTCACGGGCGCCGGGTAAAATTTGCATGGAGTTGTCTTGGTCACTGGTATATAGTGTGGGTGTTATATAGTGGGAAGAAGCCTTCCCAGAGCAATGGGAGGGTGAAAACTTTGTTGGGAAGAATTATTCTCAGTGCCCACGAAAAGGTTAAGACAAGCCCAATTATGCACCTTTTATTCAAATTAGCTCAGAACTTCACTTGAAGAACTTCTAACATCACCACTACTTGGCCAGCATAATGAGAACTCAAAAATACACCTAAGTGAGATGAGTATTCAAAGGAATCATGTGGGGAAATTCTCATTTGTTGGAATCGGTGGAATCACTTCAGCCCTGGGCGTATTACACGTTTGCTTGCCTTAAGTAAAAAAATGAGTTACTCTCGTAATGAGACAACATTTATGATGCTTCTTATTGTTCAGTAACTTGATATTCACATTCCTTATAAACCAAAAGAATATTAATAAACAAAGCAATAATATCTCTTGAAGAGAAAACAGTCAGAATTTATGTGCCCTGGCTTATGCTGATCCAGTGAAATCCAGTGACAAGACATCATGTGAACATTGAAAAACTACTCTTGCACCAACTGAAATCATTCAGAGGGTGGGTTCTTCTAGACATGTCATGAAAACTGGGAACTGGCAAGGATAACCCTTATGCCATAATGTACTCCAGTTACCACAGGGTGAGACCAATCAAGACTTAGACAAAGGCATTTCAAGAGAATGAACAAGTTGCTCGGAGCCAGATGGGATAACAGAAGAGAAAGACTCATGAAAAGGTGATGTTTAGAGCATTGTGGTGGTTGGGATGTTGGAGGGATGTGCTATTTCGTGAAAGGTTCCAATTGTTAAATTTTATTATAATGGATAACATCTAAAACCAAACACATCTAAAGTTTACTTTCTCTGAAATGTGGCAATGTCAAAATTGAAGCAACAAATGGCAAAGTTACTGCAAACATCAACAAAAGGTTTATATCGCTTGGGCAGTTATGTGATGAATCTTTTGTTGTTCTCAACAGGGGTTAGCCAAAACTCCATGTTTCCTAAACTCAAATTCCCATATGACTCAACATAACACTATGCATCATTGTGGTTTGACTGAACTTCTACTACATCATCTAAACCAAACACACAAATCCACTAGACTGAAATGATCAGATTATATATATTTTCCATTTCTATGTCCCTTCAATGAAGAAGCAAGTGACAAATTATTCTGCAGACTCTTGCAATATTATGGACTCGCCACAAATCTTTTCAGAAATTCTGTAATGTCCCCCAAATGGGATCTCACATTGCCCACACCATGCATTCCATCATATTCCACTATTTGACATTGCATGAGCTTGTTAGCCTTAGATTCACAAGCAGTAGAATCTTTCCTCCATGTTGTACCAATTAGACCATAGGATGGAACAATACTGGGTGGAAATCACATCAGGGATAGAAAAGACCTTACTGGAGGATGGAAAGGAGGTGCTTTGCATAAAAACAGGCCAAAAAGTCTTTTTTTCACATCGGTAACTTTGTTTATCATCAGTTTATCCTTTTTCTTTTTTTTACTTCTGTGATTATTTTCTTTCAGAAGTTCATAATTTTGTTGCAAAAGAAAACTGTAATGCCTTTGAGATTTTATAACAGGTAGGAAAGAATTAACTTCACAAATATGTAGCATATTGTAATGTAAAGTCACACTTCTGTTTTCTATAGCTCAGAAATGCAAGCTGAAACATTTTTTGCCTAGTGCTCCCTGCATTTTTTCCTCTACTCCTCCCCACACCTTCATTTTGAAATCACTTTTCAAAGTATAGTCAAAAAGTAACATTAGAGGTTCCTGATTTTGGAAGTTAAAGCAAATAAGGCAAAGTGGTTGTCTCTGCATTGACATTGGCATTGCATTGACCAAGTGATCCTGTCAAGGTTTGTAACACTGGCTTGTATTATTTAATTTTGACAAAATCTCATCCCCAAAACAGTGTCTCATCCTTCCCATAATGGAAAGAAAATAATGGATTTGCTCTTAGGGTTATAATTTTCCTTTTTCTTATGCTTTCCCCTTCCCTCTCGTATTTCTTTTATCAGACTTTTTGTTAAAATATAATTTCTGCTAATTTTTTTTCCCTCCCTATCTTCAGTATTTCCCGAGAAATGGCACATCAGTTCCCACAAACCTTGTTTTCAGATTTCCAGAAGTTTTTCTAGCCTGCTGCATCCTAATGGCTGATTTGCTTTCAGTTTTGCTCCTTGCCATTTTGCTCATTCTTCAGATTATGTGGAGCAGAGATATTAAATTGGTCTGAAAGTGGCAGAAAAAAGTAGCATCCTTTACAATTATCAAGTTTCACTATCATTCCTCCACTTCCCTAATATCAGCATCTGTTTTGAAAAAGATTTTTTATAATCTTCACATGTTGATAGCTTTCATGTCCAAATATTAAACTTGCCAAGAATTCAAGAATGCCTACAACTTTATACTCCTTTTTCATTAGAGGAGGTGATATTATGAAGAAAAGCTTGAAAATGCATAAAAACCTCAGTTCTACATTAAAAGGTTGACCAGATCATCAGGTACCTGTATGAAGACATTTCACAGGAATGCATGAGAGAGATAAGAGAGAAGAAAAGGTCAATAAACTTTCCTGGAGAAATCAGTCTTCCTTTTGGCAAAATGGAACCTGTGCTCCATCTTGTGTTTAAATTCTTCTTCTTCATCTTCTGGCAGGGATGCCATGAATCTTGGGCTAGCTGATACCCACAGAAATGTTAAAACTGTGGGGAAAAAAGTAAGAAAAAGGAAATAAACTTATGCCAACATAATTATGAGGTTCACTCTGAACATTCCTAAATAACTTCAAATTTAAATGCTTTGAGTCTTGACAACTTTACCACCTAATTATCATAAATTTTATGATCAAAGAATCACATTTCATATGAAGCAGCTGCCACTTTCATGATAGCACCTCAACAGGTTGAATAGGTACACTAGTGCATAATATAAATGCTGAATGGTACAAAACTGTGTTTGCCTGCATTCTTTGAAGTTGCCCATCAGGAACACCTCAAATAGTGACTTTGGAGACAGATGTTGCACAACTGGATGTTGCACTTAGATAGCCCCCCCCACAGCCTAAACTATAGGAACTGGAAAAATATAAATATATATTTGGCATCCTTATTCAATTTTGATTCTATTCAACTCCATTTTGTTGTTTCTGATATCATAAGATGGTGAAAAACTGAAATTCATTGATCACATCCATGCTATTGTGTTTCAAGAAGCCTGCAATGCTAGAGCTGAATTCATTAATCATTTACAGGTTTCGAAAAAGATTAAACATTCAGCTTCTGCATGATAACCCACATGAAAATTCCATGTATGACAGGATGTATGATCATATGTTTGCCATATACCACCATATATATATTCATATATTAACAACTGTATGGTGCATAATATATTTTAATTGCATTGCAATATTACTTATGATGGGCAAATGGCATCATGCCTGATATGTGGTGAATATGCATAGACAAGTCTTATGGTTATAAGTAAAACCAATATATGAAAATGTATGGGGTCATATATTTTCAGTCTCATATGATTTTATGCGACTTGTGTCAAACCCCATACATGTTTCATATATGTCCATATACGAATTGCACTAAATGGTCATATATGCCCCATATATGTTGGACTGGTTTAATACATGACCATTTCATATATGGTCTTATATGAAATTTTCATGTGGGAAAGCCCTATTTTTCAAAGCTTTGACCATACAGTAAATGCTGAAAGTCTCAGGGATTGATTTCTTTAGAAATGTGGAATGGCCTGGAAACTCTGCTGATCAGATGAGAACATTGGGGTTATCCTGAAAGATCATGTTGAGGCTCTCATGCATATGGAGGGTAAGCAGCATGGATTCTCCCAGGAAACCTTGCAAAGCAACATCATCAGAGCATTGAAGGACATGGAAGGTGATACAGAACTCTTAAAGTGTTCCTTTTCATCTTACCCTGCTTGTCTTCAAGCTGTCAGAGATGCACAAAAATTATTAGAAGTACATGTTTAGATTTAAAATGAATGCTCTTTCTCATGATGTAAGAGTTCTTTTCCTAGCTCTTATAGTTTAGGCTGTGGAGGGGGGGGGGGCTATCTATGGGCAACACCTGGTACAACAATGCTCCAGTGCACATGGCAAAGAAAGTCTTGAACAGCTTGGCCTTATCAACATGTCACATCCTTCTTATTCACTTCATTTGGCCCCATGGAACTGCTTGTTCTCTGACTTAAAAAGTGAAACTTTGTGATCACCAGTTTGAGAGCTCTAAACATGCTGTGTTTCTTCATCAGGACACTTTGACCTCACCAAGGAGGGTTGGTGCTACTGTGTTGATTCCTGATTTTCATGGATGGAGATGAACATACACTACTGGTGAAAATTGTGGTAACACTTGACAAAAGTCAAATTTTTTGCATATAAATCATTTTTTAGATTTGGACCTTATTACAATTGATTATTGTTTATGTTTGTTTGTTATGTTGATTATGTAGTGGCAGTGCATCAAAAATGGTGCATTTACATAGGAGAAATTATACAAATGGGCCTACAAAATGAAGTATAAACAAAACCAATTATTAATCCAGTACAGAACTCTATGCTGGAACTACTAGTGTGTTAGGTAACCCTCAGCATTGATTGCAGCCTGGTACCTTCTTAGCAATGAGTTAACAAGGCATTGGTGATTGCTGTACTTCAGGTTTTGCTTGTTGCTTGCCCATACAGTAAAAACCTTGTGCTTCAGTTTTACCTGTGGGCAAAACTGAAGCACAAGGTTCTCCATTCAATTGAGGTATAGACTGAATGGCAAGGAGTCCCAATCATGTTGAAAGATGAAGGATCAGGTCCATAAATGTTGCATACAGATGGAAGCATTTTTGGCACCAACACCTCATTGATCTACCTGATAGCATTTACTTTGTCATTTAGCCCTTGGATCCTGCCCACAGCCCTCCTGGATACACAACACCAAAGCAAAACACTCACAGAATGTTCCATTGTAGCTACAGTGCACTCTGGCAGATAGTCTTCTCCAACTCAGATATATCTCATGTTATCACTACCAAAAATGGAGATGCGTGTCTCATCACTCCATAAAATTTTACCTCAAATCTTTTTTGGTTGACTGTGGATATTCTTTGGCCCATTTGATTCTCTTTCCTCTCTGTTACTTATTCAGGAATGGCTTTTTTTCAAGGTAATCTTGCCTTCATCCCTGGATCAAATAGCTTATACCACATGGTACTACTACTGACAATCACACAACTGTCACTTAGGACTTTCCTGATGTCTCCAGAAGTTTCTTTCCTGTTGTTCAAAGCCATTCTTAACCATCTTATAGCTATCTGTGGAATTGCTGCTTCTTCTATTCCCTTTCCAGCTTTGTTCTCAAAATTTACACATCCTTCACACAGCTTTGCACAGCTATGTCCATTGGAAGTCATTGCACAATTACGCAGTTTTCTCGAATATCTCGGTAACTGTACCCTTCTCTTCTCAACGTCATTGCAGTAGAGCTCTTTTCAGGTGACCAGTCTACTCTTTGGACAGGATTCATTACCATATTCTAGGGGGAAAATCCATTTTTAAAAATAAAATAAAATTTATTTGGGTGACATAAAATGATGTATGACCAAAGAAGGTGATATGAATAGTTATATCAAACATTCACATAATAAAATGACACTTGCAATAACAATAGACACTATGCAATATAACTTAAACATCAATGGTCAACAAATGTACTGTATATTTAAACCATTACATATAAACTGCGAGAGTCAATTTTCCTTTTAAAATATTTACCTGCTGCAAAAATTACTTAATTTCATGAAGAAATTGTATTATTTGATGGAAAATGCAGTAGAACCATTCTCTAGCTGACAACAAATCAAGGTATTATTTACACCATGATACCAGTAACTAGAGTGCAATAGTTTAAGATACTCGAAAAAAATATTATCTTTGGTCAATTGTATCCACAATTTTGGCCACTAGTGTAAATGCACAGGATGCTTGCTTTGAGAATTGAACATTTCAAGCAGAAACTTTCTTTGGTAAGGAAGTAATCTTGAACTTTCAGAATGATCCTTGTATCTTGTCCAAACTAGCTTTGGCAGAGGGGGATAGAGGACACACTCACCTTCTAGCAGGAGAGGAAATACAGGAGCAAAGCTCATAGAAACAGACTGGAAAAAGAAAATCTCCAATCCCAAATGTACAATAACAATGAAGAGGGTCACAAGGGTTGACAATCGAGTCCTGCAAGAGTTGGATTAGACCACTCCAAGTATTTCCCACACTTACTCTGCTGCTTCTGAACTACCAAGCCAATCTATAAGACAGCTTACGTTTTATAATGGATGTGAATGGCACAATGCACAAGAAGAAATGCCAAGATGAGGTTTACGGTCCCGTACAGTCGTGCTGCAGCAACAGGCACTGTAACATAAGGAAGTGAGATGTCTGTGAATCACAAGAAGGTACATTTTGGCAGAATACTTGACTGGCATAGTTATATTGAATACATCAGTAGATGAGCACCTTGCAGGTTGGTGTCAGATGAGGCCTTGACTCCAAGAAAGAGATTCTGTTCCACATAAGATCGTACAGATAGTCCCATGTGAATGAAGGCAACAAATGCCATCCATCCTCTAAGGGCATAAATCACTCCACTCACATATCTCCCCATTGAACACTTTCACACACTCCAACCTAAAAACAATTCTATCTTCAAATAATTAGTCAAAAAGTTGGATTGATGATCTCTTCACAGAGAGAGATCTATACTAAAGTAATAGATTTGGTTATCACTTCAAGGAGAGCTATTCCCTCCAGTATGGGTAAGACAAGATCCCATACTGTGTGCTGGCCATTCACTATTACTTCATGAGACTCAAGTTGTTTGAACTACACCCACAAAAAAAAACAATTGCTCATAGAATTTATGCATTGCTTTTCTGCAGTTTGAAAGGTGGAGTTTAAAGCCTGAGTCGTGTCTTGAGAACTTTGGGGACGTGTCGGATGGTGAGAGAGATGCGAGTCCTGCGCTGGAGGCACTCTCCTTCTAGTGCCTGCGTCCTGGACAAGTTCCATATCACATTCTCTCCTTTCACAGGATCTGAGATTGTTTCTTTGATACCATGTAAGTATTTGCTATAAAAGTCATGGCAGAGCACTGAAAGACTTCTGGATTCCAACAAGAGGCTCCCTAAATAGCGATCCTCTACCTGAAATCAAACAGTAAACTTACAATAAAGAAACAAGTAATTGCATAAGTACCCACATGAAAATTGAAATATGAGACCATATATGAAGCAATACTTGTGTAACTGACTCAACATACATGACCAGATATGGCAAATATGAAAATATATGACCACATACACTTTTGTGTCTCAGCTCTTAAAATTGCACCATGATGCCCCCACATGCAGAGCCACATCTTGCCTGTGCCTGAAGCCACACAATACTATTTGGCAACATGTGTGATAACATACAAGCGTTTTTTCATAAGTCATTTGAACTAATTTTTTTACTGTGCCAATTAAATGGTATATGGACACTTAACCCTTTCACTGGCATATTCTTTTCTTTACACATCCCTGTATTGAGATTTTTGCTTCTGGTGCACCATGGTATGCTCTAATTATATATTTTTTAAATGTTCCCTTGCTTACTTTATTATGTAAGCGTATAACAGCACTGGTACAGATTGTCTCAGGAACAAAGCACAAGAAGAAATCTCAAAAGAAGAGACACTTTCATGATCAAGTTAACTCAGAGCATTTCAAGGATCAATGGATGCACAACCTTAAAATTAGCCTCCCAAGAGTTCTGTGAAAGTTCCTTCAGTGTGGCATTTATATTATTCAATAAGGACTTGCAGTCTGATGTTTGACATCACCATATTCACTGTTATAGCCATGAGGTTGTCAAGTGTTCAGACCTGAGAGCCAAGGAAAAATTCCTTCAGCTGTGGAATCAGGTCAGTCATAAGGGGTCAGGGGTATGGTTATACTCAAAGACTTTCAAGCTCCCATCCTGAAAGGAGCATGCTCACAAAATTTTTCAAAGGGCATGTCACATTTTCATGTGGAATGACGATGCCCTGTGCCAGGACTTGTGGATGATATAATTTAATGACCTGAAAGTATCTTGGACAGCACTTCCCAAAACTAAATGACAATGATGGGGATTTCCAGTCTCATAAACTGTGTCTGGTCATCTGACAGGATCTTCCATAACTCCAGGCATCAGGTAAGATCCTACTTCATAAAAATGCCACATCCCATTTCCCAAATAAAAATGGAGCTCCACTCATACTCTGTCAGCCAACCAAGTACCTAGGTGTGATCATTACTATCAGCTAAACTTCATTCTTCACATTGAGTACCTGTACAAAAAATGTTACAGCCAATCTTTCCATGCAATACAGCTATTAAGATTGTGCCAAAATTCCAAGGCAGTTGAAGACTTCCTGTATTTTGCATTATTCCCTGCCTTCTTTGCAGTGCCCCTGTCTTTCTGGCACAAGCAAGAAAGGAAGATAAGAAAATTTTATTCATAGCATCCTTCAACTGCTAGCCCACATCATGCATACAACACCTCAAGGATATGGAACAAATCCTGTGAACCAAACCACTTTCTCGACAAGGTAACATCAATCTGCAATCTCTACCACAATTACAACACACGCAAGAAAAGAACCAGTATTCCTGTAGTGAAAGGGCTATTTCATGAGACTTTCCTATGTAGGGTCTCAAGAGGAGATGTGATCACACTCTAAAACTTTGGTCTCTGGATACTCTCCATCTCCCTCTCTTCTTCTTAACCCTTTTGCTGCTGTTCACGCCATAGAGCGTATTCATGCAATGAACCTCCACTACCTTGCTTGGTAGGGAAAGGTTGGCTGGGCATTTAAATCCTCAGCAGTCAAAGGGTTAATCTCTAGCCCTTGTGATTGTTTGATTTCTGTTTCCAATTTTCTGACAACCTGAACCCTAGGACAATAAAATATATTTATATTTATTTCATATTGAGAGTCAAACACTTCTTCCAGGAAAGGGCTAGGAAGTCATTAACCCTTTACATGGCACTGTCTTCATTGGAGACACATTTTAAATGTCCATAAAATACAATGGTGGGTTGTAGTGCATGCAGCAGATAATCTGCATTTCCCTTCTGTAACAAGCAAGTTTAAGCAAGAGTTCAGTTTTCCTAAGATTCTCTCATTTATGAAATGTTCATTAATTTTTAAATTGTAAATTAGGAACTTTGCAGTGCAACAGAAATTTCAGTTTGTACATCCAATGTAATCCATGTGATGGGGTGCAATACACCTATATGTAGGCTTTTGATTGATGTACATGTATTTCATGGTTTCTTTGTTCTTGTCCCAAATGCAAGGAAAAACATTAGAGTCTTCATTTGAAGACATTGCCATATTGTTCCCATTTTTTCCACATGCCCTTCCTGTAGATTCCATGCAGGTCTGCAAGTCATTTGTCCCACAAATGCTTGAGTTTTGTTACCTGTTTCTTCACCTCTATTCCTGTCCACTATACCAAGGTCCAGAATTGACAAAAGCAAATATTGCAATCAATTTTCTTTAAAGAATCAGTGCATATGTTGATTCTTCTTGAAGTTACTTGGAGAGAAAACTTCATCTAGATCATTTCAGAGGAAACAAAAATGCTGTCATGTCAGGCACTCGTAGCTTTCATGGAATGGTGTTCCTATGAAGTGTTTCATGGGACGAATTTCAATATGGGATTGGTAAAGGTTTCCCAGTATCCACTTTATTGATCAGAGAAACAAAGAATATGATTGCCCGTCATGGTTGATCAACTGATATTGACGAGTTGTTCTGAACCTTAGTATCTTCTTACCAGTAATAGCACTCTACAACTTGTATTTGCCAAAGTGAATTTTGATTGACTTCATACATGGCTATCAGTCATTGATGAGCCTCAGAAATCATTCAAGGTCTACTCTGACTGAGGAGCATCTTTGCAATCAAGGAATCATGACTTCATTCATTGATTATTTGTATTTACTCATTGAAAAACTGACTTGCCAAAGAACTGAAAAGGCAGAAAAAAATATGTGGCATGAGTAACTGATGTGATATATGGTTGGGTTAATCTCTTCTCAGCTCAAAACAGAAAAGATGTGAATGACAAGAATTTTTTTTATATTTTTTTAAAAGACAGGACATGTGGTGGACACAAATGACAATGGACCAATTACAGTACACAGAGAAGGAGGAGGTGCACGCTTGGCACAGGCACCACATCTGTATTACAGTCCCTCAGGCAGAGACATCCCTCAATGTTCCTTTAGGAAGCCAAAGGGACAGCTCACAGATTGCCTAAGCCCATGACTGGCAAGAGTGATTTTTAAGGTGAACTACATCTCCTAGACATGGCACACAAAGTGGCATGTATGTTATCCCATGCTAAGCAGACACTTCCCAGGAAAGCAGGTGGGACGCCTGTCAGCGGAGGAAGAGACCACTGCCACATGGGCTCAATCCCTCACCTCCTGAGTTGCCACCCAGAAGCCAGAACCAAACGGCCACCAAACCCCGGTTGAATGATGAGAAATTGAAAGTTGAATTAGGAGGTTCAATTGGTTTGAACTCTCTTCAGGAATCAGCCTTGCCAAAGAAAAAAAATGTATTTGATGATTTATTCTTGAGTTTAAAATGTGTTTAAGACGAGGGAAATATAGGATGTAGGAACTGTAAGGGAGATAGTGGCAGGTAGACCACCTTTGAAGGCAGACAGGGAAATAATATCCCAAAGAATAATGAATTGGCACATTGAGGTAAATTTAGGTGTGATAGGCAGGTTTAGGTGTTATAGGAGTTTTATCCTTGTAGGATAACAAAGGGATCTCCTTTTGAACTCAGCTGGGTAAAAATGAAGAAATTTGCTGGATCAAATCCCAAAAAGGGAGAGTCTTGCCTAGGGCACAGCAGTCTGGCAGTACTATCAGAGTATACTCCTGATACAGTCCTGATTCAGTCTTGGTCGAGCGTTCGTAGCGTGAGGACGTGTTGGAGGATACTCTCGAGGTTCTGTCAGCTAAGTCGTGAGTTAGTTGTTACCTGGCTACTTTGTAGCAGTATTCATAAGTTTTCTGATAGCTACCTCCAACTTCACATTAGATCAGTATCAATCAGCTTAATTACTTTAAGTATTAGCTCATTACTCGTAGTATTCCTTTTACTACAAGGACTAGGACAGTACAGTCTTACCGGGTTACAACTAGTGTGAAGTACTGCAAAGTATAAGTCTAAAGCAGTAGGAGTGTCAATAGGGATCAATAACA
>CAJPEV010000958.1:32284-73128 GCA_905338385.1 Darwinula stevensoni
AAAAAAAAAAAAAAAAAAAAAAAACTAACAAACAAAAATACAAAAATATATAGCTTTAAGAGGGTTAGGCCTACCCTAAAATTAAGGAACGCTCGACCTCGACACGTGATATCGAAATGGGCGAAATCGCCTCTTGATATCACTAACTCTCCTGACTCCTGACTCCTGATACAATGGACATGTTGACCAGCCTTGATAAGGTAATGGCCGCAAATCAAAAAGTTGTATGGCATATTTTCTGGCACCTAAAATGTGTTGATTTCAGATATATAGATTCTGCACCAAAGAATGTTGAATCCAGGAGAAAGATGAAGGTACAACTCTGAACAAGGAAACTGAAGACCAAAAACTCAATTTGGCATATTCACACCAAGCAGATTTTTGCAAACTGGCACATGAAGACCTAAGATGAATATTTTGGTTAAGGCCAAAATGTCAAGCTATAACTCAAGATCTTTCCTCCACTTCAAAAAATAAAGGAAGACTTCCACTTAGCATAAAAGTTGTCTCTGCATGGCAATGTCTCCATTTGCAGACATGCTTGAATTTTATAGACAATCAACCAATTTGTGAAAATAAAAGTGCTATCAATGTATTAAGACTTTGGAAGTATGGAAAATGTTAAACTCAAACTTTTATCAGGAGATTGCTTAATTTGCCACTGAAAAGGTTAATACTCTTTCAATGGCAAATTAACCACCATCACTGTGGGTCAAAATGGATCACTATGTGCAACTCTGGGTCAAATTTGGTCACTTTCAATTTTTGCAAAATTATATCACTCTCAGATAATTAGGCCCATATTCAGTCAATTGGACAAATTAGGCCACTTTGGGTCACCCAGTATCATTTTGGGCCACTTGGGCCAGACCTTGAGATTAAGGGAACTCAGGAGTTTCAGAATCAACTCAGAATAGCTAATAAGTTTCAGGCAATCTAGGCTGGAAATGATCCCCATGTTATTTCCCTATGATTTCTGACTTTTGTTACACCCTGTATATACAGGGTGTCCTTAAAAAAACTTACACTTTTGAAGCTGAATATCTCCAGAATGGAAATGCATAGGACAGTGAAATTTTAGGGGGATACTCAGGGGGCCATGGGATTTTTACTTGAGACTGTTCTGCAAAAATTTGTTTAGTTTAATTTTTTTCCATATTTGCACTCTTGGCAGTATTGAACTACTATGAAGAGTATGTAATAATTTTCGGTCGTAGATAGAAAAGTCATGACTTTGAATAAGAAGCAGAGTGTGTAAAGCTGTTGTTGCCTTACGAAAATGCTGCACAGCACACAACCTGCGTTTGAGGCCCTGCTCGAGACAAGCTCTGATGAATTTGGTCGATAAATTTGAGGAGACAGGTTGTGTTGGGAAGAAGCTGCAAGGAGGCAGGCCACGAACCTCTGTAGATGTTGTCACTGAAATCAGAGGTGCAATTGACAATGAGCCTACCACAAGGGCACATGCAACAAACAAACATTTGGACACGTTTTAGCTAGTATGGAAACATTTGCATAGTTTGCCTTAGAACCTTGTGCACAGTTGAAAGGGGAAGATCCAGAAGGCAGGCAACAGCACAACTGCTGCTCATTCCATGTGCACTTGTGCTAGGCTCTTCGTCAATCACACCTCTGTTCACCTCAGTGACATCATCTACAGGGGTTCACAGCCTGCTTCCATGCAGCTTGTTGCAAACACAACCTGTCTCCTCGAACTTGTAGACCAAATACATCAGAGCTTGTCTTGAGCAGGGTCCCAAATGCAGGTTGTGTACTGTGTGATATTTTTGTAAGGCAACAACAGCATTACACTTGTTGGTGTAGAAAAGCTTTATTAGCTCGCCTCCCTGCTTCTTAGTCAAAGTCATGACTTTTCTATGGCCAAAAATTATTGCATACTTTCAGTAGCGGTTCAATACTACCAAGAGTGCAAATATGGGAAAAAATAAAGCTTTAAAATTTTTTAATAAACATTTTCAAATAAAATCCCATGACCCCATATCCCCCTAAAATGTCACTGTCTTATGCCTTTCCATAATGGAGATGTTGAACTTCTCAAGTGTACATTTTTTCATGGATATATACATTTGAGTGCAGAGAGATGTTGATAAGGGATCCTGAAGATGTAAGGACAAAGGGTCTCAAAGTCAGAGATTTGCTTTGCCTGGTGTCGAACCTGCAATGCCATTGTCTAGCGGATTGTGTAACCAACATGCAAACCATCAGACCGCCCAAAATAGCAGGCTTATTGTCTGTATTTGCATACATGCTCACAATCCACACAGTTCACCCCTATCCCCAAGATCTACAATGGGCCTGTAGCCTATTTGCAACTGACTTGAGCCCCCAGACTTGGGCTTTGGTAGAAGTAGAATCTGCCATCATTAGGAGTATAATTTTTTTGCAGTCATGAAGCTGTGTTCCTCCCCATAGAAAATGGTAGGTTTTTTTAAATCACCCTATATATATAAGCATGCACTGACATGGGAAAGCCAAAGGAACTGTATGGCAAATACCTGTATATATACATACACAACAACTGTACATAGAATCATACTGCCTGCCATATATGACCATATAAAACATTTTCATGCAGGTTGCCTCGATCCTGATTTTGAACTGGATTTTACATGCAACAGTTACAGATGCAGCATCACCTGAGTAGTTGAGGCATCAGGGATGGGATGGTAGAAATCCAGCATTGTATGACTTCCCAAATTCAATGTGGCCACTACAGGCCAAAAAGTTGGACCATCTAAATGTGCCTGCAACAAACATGAATTGGAGATCAGTAGATTCTTGAGCATGGAGGCTGTATGAAAGGATCAAAATATAGCAAGGACATAATTGTAATTTTAATGCTGTCAATTCCATTAATTTAATAGATCAATTAATCAATGAAAGTATTAATAGTGATTTTAAAATGTAGTCAAAATTAATTGATTTTAATCTCCCCCTGAATGCCTATTTTTTCCCTTATAATTGTATCATATAATATTTTAATTGATAAATTTCATTAATTTAATTGACAGCCCTACTTAATTTCCATCGTTAGTGTTCAGTGTTCAATGTTTATCTCATTCATTTTCCAGGTATCAGGTATGAACGATCAATCAGACCTTTTGGAATGATAGTAGCATTATCTTGATTAATTGGTTGGAATATGATTTTTTATTCAAATTTTCCAAAAAATTCAGGTGTACTTATATATTTATTATAAATGATAAATTTTGGTGATGCCATGATCATGACACCCAGAATCCCATTAGTAAAGCATTATCAATATTTTGCATGCCTCTCAAATGATTAAGGGAACCTAAGACACCACAAAGGAAAAACAACTAACCATGATTCCCTGACCAGGCAGATATTCATTGATGAGGACATGATTTGGATCCCTGTTCTCAAAGATCCCTGTCTCCTTGACCCTGTTGCAATATTGGAATAACCACTGGAAAAAAGGCTATATTGGGCTGTCATGGAGCAATAGGAACCAGGGGAACACTCCAAGGGAGAGTATACTTGCATGAGGAATGTCTTCAGGGATCATGCCATTTTGATGCGGATGACCTCCCCAGTTCTGTAGTCTTCGATGATTCAGTTGCGTCCATCTAGGCTTTGGACTAGCATATATCTTCTCCAACAATAGGGCTTCCTCCTCTTCACTGATGAAATTTGGCCAATAATACGCTGTCTGTGGAGCCTGCCAGAAGCATAGCGCCATGAATTGGAAAGCAATCCTCCACATTTCTGACCTACTCTAGATCAATCACAGCATTTCCAGTATATAAAAGCTGTGTAGAATGAAGTGTGGATACTTCCCACTCCTAGGGTTACCTCTTCGGAGTCAAATAACAAAAATGAGTGCATGCCACTGCCTTGAAAGCCATGAGTTCAACAGGTAGGAAAGAAGGTTTTTCAAGGACAAAACTAGATTCTCAGGCTAAGCCCATGAATTGAAGGCTGAAGCAAAAGCAATTGAGCACTATGCCACATAGTACTGATAAAAAATTCTAGAACCTGATCCAACAAAGGAATGCAAAGAAAGGGAGGAAGACAATGAGAAAGAAGAGATACTCCAAATGACTAACCTGCTTCACGATGTGGTCTTGCAATGCCATGATCCCAATAAACATTCATGTACTGTTCAAAAGGACCTGTATTTTTTAGGTTAGCAAATCACAAAACCAGGTATGTACTGGACCACATAATCCACACTTTTCCATGGAGCCCAATGCATTAGAGGCTATTTTTTTCTTTCTATTTCACTCAGCAGACATACAGTTATCTTGATAGGGATATATCAAGATATGCAGCATATTACATGAAATACATGAAAGCCACTGGATTCAATCTACATACAGCAAGATTTAACTTTGGGACTTGGTCTCCCAATTCCTCCCTCCCTGAATCAGCACAACAAAAAATTAACTTACAAAATACATTGAAAGGGGAGTTCCAGAGTAATTGGGACAAAAGTGGTATAAAATGTATTCCCAAATATTTTCTCTAACTTAATTTATCTGCACTGTATGGACACTAAACATAGACTAAATATGATCCACTAGGCATGCACCACCTGATGGGATACTTTTCACTTCTCCTGCATCACTCCATTTTTATTAATTTAACACCAGCACAGTGAACCTTACTTAGGCAAATTTGTTTTGTCTGTAATGCTGGAAAACTCTCCTTCACTTCATTTTTTATCAGCAACAAGCATCATCTGGCATGAAGAAAAGTGATGGTTTATGCCTTCTTTTTTGAAGACATGGAAGCTTCAAGTCAAGTCATATAAGACAATTAAAAGGGAAGCAGAAGAACAAAACTGTTACTAAGACAGTGTTACTTTAACATGACAGGAATGGCCTTGCTTTTCTTCATCCATGGGAGAAAGTAGACATTTTTGGCTGGAGTAGGTGCAGGTATCTATGGCATTATGGTATAAGGCACTGTTGAAGCAGAATTTCCAGACAAAACCATCTTTAAGGTATACCATGATACTTGTTTTCATTTTGAGCAGTGTTACATCAATAACTTTGGATCTGCCTGAAAATGAAAAAAATGAAAAGCTATCAATCCTTGAAAACAGTTCTCTTTGACTGATGTGATTTACAAAATATATCAGGTTCAACCACAATTGCCTCTCATCATACCATCAGCTCAGTGGTTACATCAAGTCTAATATCTGTAGTGATGCTATATGGTCATTCCACCTCATGTGTGTCAATGATCAAAGCAATCTCAGAATTCAATTAAATTTGGCAGGTAGAAGGACTGTGACTGTGTTGATAATAGCATGCCATCAATATCTTACACCTCCACTTCACAAAGGGATCAAAATGGGCAGTTGAAATTTGGCCCCAGAGCAAAAAATTCCCTCCAGTGTATCAAAGCTACATTCCTTGCCTTTGTCCAAGAGAGAAATTCATCATTCAAAACAAAATGGGAAAATGTAAGAATTGGTAACTGATATTTATATAGGGTACACCAAATGAAATGCTCCATCAAATTTACTTTCAAACTTTAAAATTTTCGTTTTGAATCTATGGATGATTGTCTATGTAACCCATATCAAATTTGAAGAATATTTTGAAAAAAATGCAGAGAGTAATGAAATGAAATGGGGGGGGGGGGGGAAAATGGACCCCCCTTGCCTGGATAAGGGTTAAGAGAGGACATGCCACCACTGTGAGTGCTGCATTGTATGGTCACACACATGGTTATACTTTCTAAAAGTGCAAAACCAGAAAAGATAGCTGTTGAATCCAAGCCTCTGGTTTCAACAAGATGGAGCTTTCCCTCATGTACCTTGAGCTACCATTAACCTTCTGAAGGATGCCTTTCAACACCATGCCATCTCCATTCCTGGTGCTGTAGTACAACCCCCACACTCTTTTAACATGTCTCCTTCGGATTATTTTTTCTAGGTGTATCTTAAGCTGCAAACATCCATGCCCAAGATATCCAATTTTGAGTTCTCTCAAGTAATTAAATGCATCACTACAAGTTTTACCAAAAAGCCTAGCATTTTGGTTGGTGAGGTGGTTCAGTTAATTGAATCTCTCTCTTTACAAGTTGCTATGTGGAGGATATTATAGGTTTTATCTATTTGATATGGTCAAGTATGGTCATCCATGACAAAAATGATAAGATTCAATCAATTCAACAGAATAACACCTATCTGATTACAAGGTCCAGAAAAATGAGAAAGACAGGATGCAAAAGTAAAGCAAACTGGAAGAAGAGCAACTCAAAAGCTAACATACTCTTTTTCTTTACTTGTTACAAGAAACACAAAAATGACCAGGGCTAAAAGGACTAAGGCCAGTTGTCCTAGAGCAAGGGTGCACAACCTGGATGTTCTCTAAGGCACTTCATGTGCTGAAGGTGGCCTGCAGGCTGGAGGTGGTGCACCTGTCCTAGTGGCTTCACTAAAAAAGGATATGGTAGTAGTGGTGCCTTTCAGGAGTTCCATGGTCCAAGTATCTTGCTTATATCTGAGTTTTGGAGAAGGGATCAAAAGTTATCTCTTATATTAACCCTTAACATATTTACTGCCAAGGGGTTTGGAACCACTGTTCCTCCCTACAGGCAAATGTGACACACTGGTGTGTCATGCAGCAGTCAACATGTTAATAAGGGCTAGAATGCAAGCTGTTATTGCTCCTAATTTGCTATTTTTACAGTTGGCTATAAGGCTAAACAGCAAAACCTTGACAACCAGGCATCTGGATTATTGATTTCTTAGTGGCTTTGCCAAAATTGCATCTTCTGAACATTCTTCTATGTATCCCATTAAGCATATTCAGGGTGGGCCAAAAGAAGTTCACAGTTTTTCATCTGACTGCTACACCCAAACTAATGAAGCCAAGCTTATGCACTTTCAATGATGAATAGTGCTACCTTTTCCATATTGAAAGCAATTTATTTCACAACAATATGACCAATAGTTTTCAATGATTTTATGCTGTATCAGATAAAAAAAAATTACTTACATGATTTTTGACATGCTAATATAAATAGATTTAATTTTCTAATTCTTCAATGAATAATGCTGAAAAGCATAGATAGCAACAATAAATGAAGTTAGAATTAAATTTACCCCAAGGGCTAATTACTGAATTTGATGCTTAATGGGCCCTCTTCTTCAACAACTGCTGTCAGTTTAGTGCACTACTGTGGCATCTCTCAATGCCACTGCACAGAATATGTCTATCCATGCATGTAAGAGAAATGTGTGCCCAACTGTGACTTTCAGCCTTGTGACACAAAATTGTGAAAAATAAAACTATAGATAGTTTCCCCTTGAAATAAACTACATTTAATCAAGAAAGAGAAGAGCTATTCATCCTCAAAAATTAAAAGTGCACCTTAATTAGTATGGACATTGTAATAAAATTAAAATTAAATTAAAAAAATGTTGGCCCATCCTATATATTGGCTTTCACCTAGTAAGAGCTGAACTCATAAGATTCATGGAAGGGTGACATTCAGGCATGTCACATCCAAGTCTCAAAGATAACCTGCTTCCATTCATACTGAAACCTCCTATTAATTGGGTATCAGATGAAGGGAATTTCATTTGTAGTCCAGAGAAGTCAGTGCTGCAAAATTTAATGCACCCTGACAGACACCAGTTTTGAGAGCTCCACAGGGAATCCAGACACATCAGAATATGACATGGTGTTAAAAGACATGCTGATGCTGTAGCTGCACAATATTCTCCTGAATCCTGAGCATTTTTCTGTATATGATACGTTTTAGCAACTAACATCAGCTGTATCACTTGCAATAGTTTTTTTTTTAATTGTTGGTAATTTGCTTGCTTTCCTTTACATGTTTAACAGAAAACTTTATTTTCCACTCCAACAAGTAAACATTGAATACATAAGAATCCAAGCTTTCAGAAATTTAGACAAGGGATGTAGCAAAAATAGTGTTTTTCAATTGAGCCTGACAATTTCTCTATTGCATTGAGTGAAAAACACTGATGAATCATCCATAGAGAATGGAGTGTTTTCTTTTCCCCCAAACTTATGTCAGCACTTCATCTTGCACAAAATAAGACGATCAGTCACCCTTTGGCCTTTGGATGCAGCTGGAATCCCAGGACTGGCATCAACAGACTGCCAGACAGGTGACATTTCCTTCAGTATCTGCATGATGTGGTTATGTGCATATGTATGTAAGAGGGAAGTAGATAAAGCAACAACATAGAGGAAACAAATCCTTATTTAATGCTGCATTTCTCATTACCGTATACAAAACAGCATGGGGAAGGTGTGGCTTTAATCACTGGAAAAGCATAGCATGGCTGATAACAGTGCCAGCTAGAAAGATGGCTAGGTTGTGGTTCAAGGAAGACGCACTAATATTTTCCACAATAAGAATAGACTGATAAGTCCACCTGATTGATACTATGCTGAGAGATTGGGTAAAAAAGAGACAGACAGTACGTAACATTGCGTCAGGTCTCGTCACCCTCTGAGCAAAAGTCGACACCATCCAAGCAAGATTCCTCACACTGGTAACACACGAAATTCATCTGAATGGGGAGAAAGAAGGCACCAGTAGACATTGGATGAAGGGAGAGAAACAAGTTATTATGGCTAGCCATTTGTGAGGGAATCCTGTAAAAAAAAAAATTGTCCAGGTTGAATATTGGATAAATTCTCAACTTCAAGCATATATGGCCCCAAGGGGATGATTGTGCCATGAGCCACTAATCACCTCAAAGTTTAATAAAGTGTGCAACTGGTACATGACATAAAATGAAATCAATCCAAGCCATGGGAAGGCATTCATGTCACTGGAAGGAGCACCACAGCAGGAAGGTCCGATTCATGTTTGTTAAAGGCCGTTTTATTAACATAGTGTTGCCTCAAAACCCTTTTGCAATTATCACCTCCATACATGAGGAAAAGAGAATCTTCCTTTGGGTTCAAGTGAAATGAGATGTCTTGAAATAAATATGCAAAAACAGAAATACAAGAATGGCCAAGAGGATAGTAGGAAGTTGAGCACCAGTACAGTTGATGCATATTCTTGAAACTTCATATAAATGTAATGCTACTTTTGAAGTATAGGTGCAAGATCATTTTAAAAAGCTGGCCTAGCACCAATACTTCCCAGAGATTCCATTCCCACCTAGCCTACCAAACCAAATGACCTCATTTACAAGGAAAGCAAACTTGGTTCCCTACCCACAAAGACCAAAGAGAGCTGTTTTTGCCTAAGTTCAGCTAAAAGGAGTCTGGAAAGTAACCCATTTTGGGAAGGTGATCTGCTGTCATTTGAAAATTCAGTCTGTTGTGCAGTTGACAGTAACTCAAGAGACTCAATAATTCATTTTTCACCTCAAACAAGTATTCTTCATCCTCTTCCATCAGCAAGCCTGTCCATTTTGAAGGGCTTGAGGCAACTGAAGAATTAATGCCATTCCACTATGATTTTATGTAAGACTACCAGCACAATTTGTTAGTTGTTGTGCTAGAGCATTCCTCATCGGTGCTCAGCTTCCTACAAGTGACTGAAAACAAAGGGGAACTATGACCTCTATAATCCTCCCTTTTTTGGCTGAAATAGATCACAAATTTCATAGCAACATGAATGACACTGGGCTACTTTACACAAAAAAACTGAGGGCCTGGCTAAAGTATACAAGCACACTCATGGAGTAAAGGGAGAAAACACAAAATGAAGAGAAAAAAAGTGAAGAATGTCTTTGCTGGGAAGGCAGTTGCAGATGAATGCACATGCTGACTTTCCACTTTGAGGAATAGCAGGAGCACATTTCACTTGTTCTTCCCCATGTTAGCCTTGTTTCCCAGCACAGTCCTTTAAATATGATGAATAGCAAGAGAAACAGAAATAAGGGAAGAACCTTATTGGCGATCAGTTGCTCGCAACTTCTCTTCAACTGCTTGCTCTGATGCCTCTGACAAGTCTGTAGCCTGCAATAGACAAAAGAGAAGCAAGTTGCTTGAATGGCATACTAATCATGAAATCTTGCAACTAAAAATGAGCTATGAATTGCTGAAGGCCTGTTGGTGAAATGAAGAAGAAAAATGCAGCACAGCCTTTCTGATGCAGATGGTACAACACAATATCACTTACAAGTTTTTTTTCTTCCTTTAACTACCATATTCAACCAGGAACATCACAAACCTTCACCAGATTGATAATCAAATTATATACATACATCGCTTCCCTTGGGCACTCATCAGATTTTCTCAATTGCAAAAAATTCCAAGAAAAGGAGACATATAGACAGCCTCACCTGGATGTATTTGTGAACCCCCACAAGGGACTTCTTCAGGGCATCAAAGCTAGATGAGTAGAGCATCTTCTTTTTGATTTTGGCAGTATCTGGACACCAGGACATGAGGAACAGTTTCTGCCTCTTTGAAGCCTATTAAGAATAAATCATTCATCCCTTAACAATGGATTCACTAAATTACAACTGCTCAACTGATGAATGTCTCTCCTCTATGTGGATCTTTTGTCAAGGCATCACATGTGTACAAAGGGGCAAGAGTTCTTGCATTAGGCCAAAAAGAGACAGCAAGCCTTTTTAGGCAGTGATATTACAGGCCATTGCTTGAGAGCTGCATTAATGCCAATTTAAGCATCATCCAATCCTCTCCCTTAAGCATGTACAAGGGGGTGTTCAAAAACAGTTTTAAAACTGAATAAGACTTGAGTTAGGGGTTATTTCATTTCAAATGCAGTCTCACCTGACATTGATGCACTTGTCTCATTCTGATCAGTGATTGAATAAAGGGGGGGGGGGAAGAAGTATCCTTAACTGCCCTACAACAGACTCATCTACAACAGACTCCAGGAGTTAATAATAACAGCCCATCCAATTCCAGAAAGGACCACTTCTAATCCACAAAGACCAGCAGTTTCATCTGTCATACTCGGGCCTTTTTCCTCTCCCTTCCAATCCCCAAAAAAACAGGTTTGAGACAAAAGGAAGGCATGGGTCTGACAGCTTTTTACAGGTCTTAAGAAATGGCACTCCATTAGGGGATCATGCCACCTGGTCCTTTTTTGGGCCTGGATGAAATGTCACCCACCCACCTGAGAGCCTCTTCTCATAAAGACCCCTCTCCCCAACTGGACTCAATTTCTTGTTATGAGGGCACCTGAAGTCAACTGTTTATGAATAAAAACCATGACCAATATAAGAACTTCAGTATTGCATCTAGGCGAGGGCTTCCCAACCCTGGGGTCACCTAGATCATAGTTGGGGTCACGAACTGACAGCCAATGCCAAGTTATGTTTTTCTTTGCTATTTTAGCACAAATGTGGGTGAGCATGTTGAACATCAGCCATTGCTGTGGGTCCTGAATGGTATGATCGTGACTTTTGGGGTCCTGCATGAAAAAGGTTGGGAAGCCCTGATCTAGGCACATACTGCCACCATTGCACCAGAAATCCTGCAGTATTTCAGGCCCTATGGAAGTGTTACAGCTTTCAACTAAGTGCATTTTAACCCTTATCCGGGCAAGGTAAAAGACGAATGTAGCCGGGCAAGTGGGATCTGTTGGACCTCATATTAATTTATGTATATAGTGCTGGAAAGCAGAAGGGAAAAACCTGTTTTTCACATCTTTCCTTTGCTGATTCTCATGTATTTCAAAAGGAATGTAGAGTTATTTAGAAATTTAAATATATGCAATACTTTGACTGCTGTTTAGAAAATTGAGGCTTTGAAGTCCAACAGACCCCACTTGCCCAGATAAGGGTTAAGTATTCCGCAGTCTATGATGCATGACTTTCACCCAACTGTGTACAGAAGTAGGTAAAGTTATGTTTCATGGACAGAGGAATAGCTTCATTTGCACATTCACAACTGGAGTAAATATTGGGTTTGTGAGAAAATTCTGTCGTTTTTGTTTATGTACAATTGGACTCATCTCCCAAACATGAATACGGCTAGTGATGACATCCTTTTATACTCTAATCCAGGGGTGTCAAACTGGCGACCCGTGGGCCGGATCCGACCCACCAGTCCATTTTGTCCGGCCCGCGAATTCCTCTTCAACAGTTGGTTACAGAAATGAACTGCAAATTTCAGCCTGTTTGCATGAAAGATAAGTGTTACATTTTTGTTGTGGCCCCTAATCACCCCATCCAGCCCCCAGTCTAATTGAGTTTGACACCCCCGTTCCAATCCATAAAGATAAAAAAGCAAAAACAATTGATGATTCATCAATAGCTGTATTCGTATTTGGGAGATAAGTACAATTGTACATAAGCAAAAATGACAGAACTTTCCCACAAACCCAATACTTACAACCTTGTGTGTTAACCAGCAGTCCAACCTCAAATAAAATTACCAACTGGAGGAGTTAACTACATCTGTACACTTCCATTGAGTAAAATAAATGCCTCTGCACTTCACCTTTTCATTGTGCATTTCACTTTTATGGTCAAGCAACTTTTTCAGCACCTCTCATGTGTTAACATTAGGGCATGAAGCTAGGAGCAGCAATGTTGAAAGGCCTACTGTCAAACGCCTCTATGACAAACAGGAGGTGTTAGCGAATCCTTTCACATACTCTTGCACATTTTCCACACCACTGTTCACAGGCATACAAGGAACAGGGTTCTAGCATGTGCAAAATTTTAAAAAGAAACATGTTCCTGAAAACAGGAAGGCCAATGGTCTTTGTTTTAGTTACAGAACATGAATGGTGGTATCAGTTTCACAACACCCACTTACGTCTCCAAGTAAGTAGGCCTATTTATGCTAAGCTTGCAAGTAGTCACGATGCCACATGGATTTATTTCACATTCACTTCTCATCTCCCAAACATCATACAGAAAACAATAAACCCCTCAATTAGTCCTGGAATATTAATCTTGGTATCTTGCCCTAGTGTCTCTTGTGTGATGAATGCAGTTTCCAAGTTGAAATCTGGGTTCTTTTTTTAAATGAGTTTAATATAAGTTTATATATTATATAAGTTTATAAAAGCAAGGGAAGATGGCAAATCATTTTTTTACCATCATGACTGGCATGAGAATGACAGGAAGTCAACGGGTCTCATAGTCCCTGAATACACGAAAAAAAAAGCATCACCTATGAGATTAGATGGTAGACAACCTAGCATTTGACCAGAAAGATTCAAGCAGGAACTGCAAAGTATAGCAGATCTGCATGAATTTAGCTTTGCTGAAATAAAAGAAAACCCTCTGGAAAAATCATGTTGACATCAATATTTTTTTTTTATCACCGGCAGGATATTGTGAATATATCAATACTATCACTATATCACTACTACACAAGCACTAAGAAGACATTGAAAACCTTCACACATTGCAAAATGGCAGTACCCAGGAAAAAGTGTTAGGTCTCTGGCTGAAAGCTAGAGAATTGTAAAAATATTAATTGACAATATATTTCAAGCAAAGTGACTGACAATCAAAAAATAAATCTACTTCAGGTTCCTGGTTTTTTTTTTTTGGTTTTTTTCATGGGATACATGTGTGATGGAGGAAAGAAACTAAGTCTGAATTTGGTTTGGGGTGAATAAGCAGTCAAGAGTTGTTGATTCATATCACTGGTATCAGTTAATACCTCTCCCTCTAATATTTCATGGTGCCCACCATCCAACTCCTAATCTTTACCCCTTAACACCATGTAATCCTTCTCCAATGACCCTTCTCCTACCAATTTTTCAATCATTATTTAAAGAAAATGCCCAAAACTCGATGCGTAAAAACAAACTCCACAATTTCCTGCATTCTGAGCATAATACATGGTGTTCGCAGATTATCTTTACAACTCGCAAATCTTATTATTTTGAAATGAATAATGATAGAAATGCATGCAAAATGAAAACCAAAAGATGCAGAACTACTTCATGTTTGACCTGAGAGGTTTTTGATATGGCTTCTATATGTGATGAGGCACACATCCCAGCATTACATTTCTGGCCAAATTCTCTTGAGCATATCATATCTGTTTCCACATTGGACACTGCTGCTACAATTTAATTCAAAAGCCCTGGAATACTGGTCAGCAGGAGAGGTTGATACACATTCTCTTTAAAAAACCCATAAACAGAAATCCAGGAGATCTGGCAATTGTGGAAGCCAAGCGAATGGACCTCCATGGCCAGTTCAACGTACTGGGTATTTTTGGTCCAAGAAACATCTCACTGAACTATGGAAATGTGCAGGGGGGGGGGGCTATCTTGTTGGAAGTGGCTCCCTATGTCCTCCTCCAATTCTGGTACTAGAAAGTTCTCAAGCATGCCTAGGTTTCACTTGCAGGTTTTCCTTCAAACCACAAATTGCACTGTGTTTATCTTAGTTCACGTGAAATCCATCATTTCTGTTTAGGTGACTCCTGTGCTGCCAGCAGAAGGAATGTGAACTTTGTATCCATGCAGCACAAAACTTTAATTGTTTTTGCATCTTTTGATGTTTGTTTCATATTTCCATCATTATTCACTTCAAAATAATTAACTTTCAACTTGTAAAGATAATACGTAAACAACCTGTATAACTGCCTACACAGCCTGAAGAGTGAACAGGTATTCTGGGATGTAACATTAACCCCATCCCCACCATTCCCTTCTCTTTGGTTGAACTTGTTCAAGTAAATTAAAATAAGATAAAATTGCATTGATAAAACAGCAAAATAAGTCAATTTCTATTAATCAAGATAACCAAATGAAAAATAAACTATAGAAGTTCTACCCCTAGCCATAGCCTTCAATTGCATTCAAGTGGATATAGCCCTTACTTTCCCCTTCATTGCTCAGAATTTTGTGGTGGAGTGTATTAGAAAGCTCTATTTGTTGCCTTTGATTTAGCAAGCATATAAGTATGGCTGCATTGGTGACCATATTTGGCTGATGGCTGATTATGGCATGCAGAACGAGAGAAAAATCATGATACAAAACACTTATTCAAATAGGGCCATCAAAAAGCAATGTTTTACTTTTTAGGCTGAAATGATGGCTGCTTTGAAAACATCAATATATTGACCTCAACTATAGATGGTGCATTAAAGCATCACTAGGGGAGGGGGCAAAAATGGAATCCATCATCTCTCATTGTGATTGAGCAGAGGTTTGACTTTTTTAATTTTTTGCCTTGAACAGAGCATATACCTCTTTCTGTCTTCCATCATCTCTCATCCATGACTGGAGTGCAGGGGTGCACCCCAATCATGAATTAGAGGCAGGGACTGGATTGCAACAGTCTTTCAGCTAGGCTTTAGCATGCTAAAGATATGTCTTCATAAAACACATGGGCAAGAAGCAGACTTCTTAAAGAGTCAAAGAAAGGACACTTACTTCTGATGTTCCTTGACACTGATGGGTGTATTCAAAGTCATACACTCCATATCTACATTCTCCTGACCCACTCTTCTGGAGATCATTCAGAAAATCTTCATAACTGGCATTCCTCTCACCTGCAAATGGTATACAAACCAACCCACAACTTAGGACAATGAATAATCCAGAGAATATTTATTAAAGGTAAGGTAAAAAAAAAATAAAAGATACTCCTGACTTTCCACCAAAAAGCCTCTACTTACTGCTATTTTTACTGTACTTGCACAGTGCACAGGCAGTTTTTGATACTAATGAAACTTCAATAAATGTCATTGTGCTAAACCAAGGTCTTCCCAAAATGTTATAAATAAAATGGATACCACCATGCTAAGAGCCAAGTGGAATAAGTGTATTGCAAATGCACATGCAAAAAGTAACTCACCCCAGCAGAGGCTGGAATCCAGTGACCATTTTCAAATTTCTATTTCTTTAAAAAATCTTCTTTCATTGCTGTCTTCAACAACAAATTCCAATAAAATTTAAAAAGAGTACTGGCAAAATTTCAGTCTTAGCATGGGGCACATGGCATTGGCAAAAATCATGATTTGAAAGATAACATTTTAAAGATTTTTCATGAACTTGAATTTTTGGCTTTTTATTGCATAGCACATTCACTTGGCATCTTATTCATTATTCCTTGTTTTGGTGGGCAATGGGACAAGGTGGACAATATGTATGTATATATATCATGTATTTTTTTTTTTTTACTCAGCCCCACCATCGTCCATGCATATGGCTCCAATCCATGCCAGACTCTATGGCCCTTTTCTGTCTTTGGTCATAGGCCACCCCATTCATGCTGTCAAAAGGCTTAATCATTCCCATTTTCCAGTCATGTTCTCCTGACCAATCCTGGTCGCATAAAAAAGGGGAAATAATTGTATTTGAGTAGGGTTGGACTGATCCTTAGATCAGAGGTGGATAGGAGGATTCAGGTGTTTTCCATATTGGTGAAACCGATCTTTGGGACAGCTGATTTTTTTTGTGCGTCAAACACACATCATATCTCTTCTCCCTATTTCAATTTCCTGGTATTTTGTAGCAGGCTGGGGAACTCCTACAAGGACACAGTAGTAGATGCAATCTGCATTTATTACAGAGAACAGAACTTGAAACTTGAAAGCACATGGCTTTAAGCGAGGCACAGTCAGAAGCGCAACTTCTTCCTACTAAATGGCAGTGGATGCAGGAGCACGTGCGAGAAGCTGCTGCATTCCAATGAATCATCTAAGAAGCCCTTGCTGTGGCCTTTGTTTTCTTGTCTTTTTCCAAATGTAGTCATGTGGAATGCTAAAGCAGTACTGGTACATAGATTCAAACAAATGGCCCAAACCAGAAGTAAAATAAATCTCTTCCTTACACCTTTCGTGAAAACAGAATCTGATATTTATGGCTAATTTTCCTGTTGTATGGAACACTACATTTTTGGTATTTTGGAAAAATTCACACTTTAATTTTAAAAAAGGATCATGTAGAGGTTTTTCACTTTGTGCTCAATCTAGAACTGATGCACCAAATTCAAGTCAACTCTTTCTTGGACAGAGGGAATAATTATTCACAGAAAACGTTTGATCCTAGTGCCCTGGGAAGACTTCCTCCCACTCTTTCACAAATATCATCTACTGGTGACCAAAACAGATCAGGAAAGGTTTCCCACCACAAATATAAATTTTTTGTTTGGGGGATAAAAAAAAAAAAAGAAGGAAATTCTCAAAATAAAAGCCTACATAACAGAAAGGAAATGTACTGAAATTAGTCATTTATATATTTTTAAAATTTGCCCACAAAATGTCATTTTCATTATAATAACTCTGCAAAAAAGACCTATCCCATAAGCATGCACAAAGATTGGTATCAGTCATCAATCAAGAACCTTTATCAGCCAAATTTTGGCATCAGTACAACCCTAATTCAGAGTATAAATTATGCTAGCAAGATACAAAATTGGAAATCCTGCATTTGCATGTAGGTGAGAGCAATGTTAATGCTTCCACAAGTTTGAGAAAAAAGGGAGCTCCTGCCTACTGAGATACAAAGCCAACATTCAATTATGAAAGTTTCTGAAAGATAAGCAGCAAAGGAATAAATAAACTAAATAAATAAATGCATAAAAAACTGAGGACCAACCAGACAGTGAGCTTGACATACAGCCTATGGTATACAGATTAAAAAATGAGTATAACCACAGAGCAACTGCTCTCTAACTCCTTCCCTGCTTGAGAACTATGTAAAACCCTACCTTATTCTGATGGGTCACTTAAGGGAAGTTTCAGGATCATGTACATCTGTATTCATTATAGAACTATTAAAAAAAAGTTATTGAACCTTTTGAGAAGAAGGTAGTCAAAAGTACTAAAACAAGGGGGTGCAAAGTATGGCCTATAGGTCAGATCCATCAGGAATCACACGTTTTGCATTCAAGCAAATAACATGTTTATACGATTGTACCCTGATAATCATTTTTTGAAACCCAGCACCATATTGACATGTGCAGTAGTGACCACGTTTTGGGGTAGGTCTTGACTTTCCACAAGAGAGTGTAAATGAGGCCTAGATTTCCATGTTTAAAAGAAATATGAACCTTAAAACATGCATAAATAAGGCCCTTGGAGCTTCAAAGCTACTACACATAAAATAATTTGAAAAATAGCATTCAGAGCCTAAATGTGGGCAGGGTCAGACTGGCAGTTTAGGGGCCCCAGCACCAGTCTGCATTTGGTCTTGGGGGGGCCCCCAAGGTAATTTCCCAGTATCCTGGGGGGCCAGTCTGACCCTGAATGAAGGAACACGTATTTAAATCACATTGTTTCTTTCTTGAATAGCTTGACTTATTAGAATCAACTTGAAATATATCAGTTAACTTTATCACTCATTCATGTTGTTGAAAGACTTAGTCTCACTCTTTTCACTGTCAGGTTTTCTTAATCACACCTGGACTGATTAAAAAAAAAGAACTCAACTCCACTATAATGGAATACAGTCGGTACGGTCGGTACTGTACACAGTCGGTACGGTACAGAAGATAGTTTTGGTTATTGGAATACTCCAGATTATAGAATAAAATTCACTGGTCCCATGAGTATTCCAACATGCTGTCAACTGTACCATGAATAATGGAAGTGTAGGAATGCTAGTGAGACACAAAATTGGAACTTATGTAAGTGTATGTCAGTGAGAAGGAAAGATTGAATATTTCTTTAGCTTCCCAGAGAAAACAGAGCACATGCCAATAACTTCAACAGCAGCAATGCCAGAATTGAAATATAAATGTTTTTCAATATCAACCCTGTCAACTGCTTCAAGTTAGAACTATACTTCTGAGATCAGTAGCATGAGACTAAGCCATAAAAGAAAATGACTCAACAGATTATTTTTCTCTCATTTCCCCCATAGACCTAGACTGAAAGACAAGACATGTAAGGATGCATACCAGGGCCACTAAGAAAAAAAGGGCTTCAATTATGTTCTACACCACTTATCAGTTTTCACAAACCTTCAACAATGATGATTTGAAATAAATATTAAGTCTCAAATGCTGAAACCTCCTTTAGTGATCCTCTAAGAATCCATGGACTCCTGTGTGGGAAGAAGAGCTTTTTAACTTTAACACATTGGTGACGGGCCCCGAGAAATCTCGTAGTACACTCGCGAGCGGTTGGTGACCAGCCCCCGGGGCCAGTCACCAATGTGTTAAGTCACCTTTATCTCACCAAAATTAAATTCTAGCATTTGAGCCTAAAATGCTACAAATTTGCTAAAGCAGATTTCTAGACAAAAGCAAATGCCTTCTCCTCCAGCTGTTATCACATACCAATGGTTTCAACATCTATCTGCTTCTCATCCTTGATGTAGTAAATCACATATCTATGTTTCTTGTCTTTCTTGATCTCCTCAAAGGTTGTCTTGCATGCATCAGCTACTGTCACACCAGAGGCCTGCAAAGGAACAATAGAATTCAAGCACTGGCACTACATAGGCAACTACAAAGGCATATCTGTCTGACACAAGAATGCTACCATACTATAAGGGCTCTAGGCCTAGTTGTAGCCTATCATCTCAAAGATTCACACTTTTAAAATATAAAACCAAGATCTAATAAATTGCATTTCAAAACATCCGTGAAGGATCAATCTTAACCCTTTCAGTCATGAGATTCATGTGGTCAGCTCTGCACATGGGAGTTAGTTTTTTCATGTGGTGTGCAAGTTCTGTAAAATGCTAATAAGTTATTTCAACATTCAAGAAACTAATCAAGATCATGATCTAATCAGTCAAGAAGTCATCATCACAAACATTAAGGGACATGTCCATATGGCAGTACTCCCACTAGGATGGAAGGTGCAGCTGTACATGTACAGCTGTACTACTGTATTTTTAATCATAAGGGTAAAAATACCAGTAGTGCTGTTCCATTGCAGATTTTGTGTATATGGAGTAACAAGACCAATACTTGACTATTAAGGAACAAAACCGTACAAATTACTCGTATTGGGGAAGAGAAACACATTGACACTTCAAGTGCATGAGATCAGATCCAGGAAATAAAGCCAAATGCAGAAACATCATTTAGGCAAGGCAGATTATTCTTTTCCCTATTGGAGTCCACAGATTCTTAGGACATTAAACTAAGGAGGTTTCAGCATTAAAGTCTAAGAATCTAGTAAGCATCAGCAATCTAGTTGTTGGTGGTCTACATTAGGCTGGTGGTCTATACACTATACTGTATTTATTGGTGTTTGGTTTTTGGTGGTCCACACACAACACATTGACATAACTCTTCAAAGCACTGTGACACAACGAACCTGATGAGCTTTTCAATGCACACTGATACAAATCCAATCCTCAGTTAAGGTAAATAATTGTTGGTGAACTCCAATAAGGGAAGAGTCTGATGAAATGCAAAAGTAACCCTCCCACATCACATACTGAACACTAATTTTTGCAAATAAAGTCAGTAAGGCGACTTTATTACACATTAAAAGCAATGGTTCTTGGATCTACATGGGCTCTCCTGCTATGGCAGCAGCCATACGGATTCAGGAAACTGGCAGTAGTCTCACACATCTCTCGCCATTTGCCAATATCTCAATGACAAGACTCATGCTGACTGTTCCTAACAGCTTCCTTGGCATTTCTATAAACCCAAAATGGCCACCCTAACCCTAACTATGCCAACTTCCCATGTTCTAACATGATGCCTCACTCTGATCCCCATTCTCTGTATTCATCTGCCCCATGCATACACCCCATCATTGCCTCCATAGGCCTCTATATATTCCTATAGTGCCCACTCAAAAAATTATTCCACCCTTAATAGTGACTCAACCATGCCAACATGTTGCCTTGAGCAAGAAGTAACCTTTCATTCTAAACCAAAACTAAGTTTGAAAACCAAAAAAAATGTAACCAGTGATCATTGACCTTAGCCCAATCCTCTATTAAACGATTGGCAAATGTCTCTCAATATTAAGTGTAAGTATTGGTGCCTTGGTTCATTGAGCACCACCAAATTTCCTTGAGATGTGAAAGCATGTCTGCATTGGTGTCACACATTTTCCTCATTTTTAGCACTAACCACAGGCATGCAATAGTCTGAGGATTGACACCTGTGACGGGATCAACAAAGTCTGTTTGGTGGTTCACAGTTCAGTGCTGATATCCATAGTGGTTAAAGAGGCATACTCTGCCCATTTATCAGACACAATGTTCCTGATGCAACCTCATTCTGAATGAGGAGCAAAGGTTCTCAAGCACAAGGGTCATAAAAAAAAGTAATGGCAATTCCTGTTTAAGCCATCCATGTGAGCCTATACCTAGGAAACCATGTAATGCACACAAAGACTGATCAATTTCACTCAGAATGTATGCTTTTGTAAGAGCAAATGTTGCTGGTGCTGCTAGTGTACCCCAAATCAACATGTCAAGTATGCTCTCTGAGTGCACCAAGGAAGAGAAGTAGTCTGTTATCAGATTTTGCTGGCAAAAGGTGTTAAACCAGCTGATATTCTGAAACAAATGTTAGCTCAGTATGGTGAGTAGTGTATGACAATGAAAAGTGTACAAGGATAGAAAGGTTCCAAAATGGACAAAGGAATGCTGTTGCTCAGTTAATCAAGACGTCCAAACACAGCAACCTTTCTTCTTTCATGTTGATTCGGGGTATACTAGTGCCACCATTGACATTTGCTCAATCAAAAGTGTGCATCTTGCATGAAATTGATCAGTCTTCACATGCATTATGCAGTTTATGCAGGTGTAGGCTCACATGGACAGCTAAGACAGGAATTGCCATTACTTTTTTAATGATCCACATACAATGTAATCTTCATGAGGAAGTAGACCAGGTCTGAGTTCTCAAACTTTGTTGGTTCAAGTCATTTCCCTGATGACACCTTTAGCTCTGACACTCTGAGGTTCAAGAGATTGACCCTTTCCCTGGAGTAGGTTGATTTTCATCATTTTCTTGGAATCACCAAAGGGGTGTGGTATCACCAAGGAATGAGTTGAGAGAGGTTAATTCAAGTCAGGTCTCCAAAATAAGTTTTAAAATGTTATCAGAGAACCTTCAGACTTTGATTTTCTGTATGTCTTGGTGTGTAGGCCACTAATGACCAGAGAAACAATGTAAACCAACAACCCAAATGCCAAAAAATCATTAAAATGGAAAACAAGAGCCATAAGTGGGGGGTGGAGGTGAGAAAAAAAATAAAATTCAATGTGAGAAAACATTAGGTGCAGAAAAATTAGATATGAGATCAAAATGTAAAATGAAAAATATATAAATAAGAGGAAGTAAAAAACGCTTGAGGAAACAACTCAAGTTTTAATGAGAATGAAATAGGGAAAAAAAAGGGGATAGCGGAGGGGGGCAGGGCAGGTAATGGGAATTCAGGACTGGTTCCAACCTGCCCTCATCCAGGGGTTTCATTTTCTTCTCGATAGTATAGTTGAAACGTATCTTGAATTCTTACTGACCTACATTCCTGAACACCTCTACCTCCACAACACCAATTTAAATTATTTTATGCTCTCATACCCTTTTGAGTATTTGAGACAAGACATTTGTTCCAGTGTTTCCCTTACCTTCTCAATTCCTATTTTTCACTTGCAATTTTACTCATCTTTTTTCCCCCACTTCATGACATTTTATGTATTTCTTTCCTTGGCTTTGAACCTTATTTTAGTATTATTATGTGGAGTGACTAGGAATGACTATTGACTTGCAAATTACTGCTGTGGGAAGTGAGGCTGTCTTTCTCAATTCCAACTAATTTTTCCCAGAGCTCAAAAGCAAAAATGGATTGGGCTGTAAAATGAGCTTCATTTCCAGTAATATAAATTCACAAGTCAATCCATACCACATCACACCAATCTTCATACCTTCTGCCTCCAAATTTGTTATGCTCCCCTTCTCCAAAAAAAAAATCAGTCAAGAGTAGGGATACACCGATACCGATCCAAAGTATCTGTATCAGCCAATACCTATATGGCCAATCCGATCTGATTCTATTCTCTCTTGCTGCACGCCATACTTGATGTGCAGTGTGTAAATTTTTGGAACATCTCATGAAAAAAACCACACTTGTAATGGCATTCGGTTCCTTATGTCGTCACACTTCTTTTTAATCTCCAACTGATAGACAATGAGCTTGAGCATGGTTAAAGCGGAATGTGAGAGATTTGAAAGGGGTATTGTACAAATGGAATGGGCCAGTGTTATTCGCATATGCATTCATTCCTTCACTTTCCCCCCTTCCATCCCATCTCCTACCTTCCTGTGTTGACTGGTTTGCACAGGTGCACTTAGTGTTCATGTCCATCCTGCCTCCAACTCTCCCCTCGAGCACCGATCCTGGTTGTACAGTAGTTGCATCAACTTCTTAATCCCTTGAGGACATTAGTTCCTACCTCTACTCCTCTTCGCACCAATTGTCCTTTGTATGTAGTACTTATGTCCGACATATTCTCGGTGGCCTGGTGAATGGAGGGGGAAGTTTTGGCCTATACTCAAGTTGAAGAAGAATTGTCAACATAAATGTCTCCAAAGCTAAATAAATGACAGGAACTTCAAATGTTGGGTCATTAGTGTCCAGGGATTTTTTATTTCTTCCCTTTTATGCCAAAGGTAGCATAGCATAAGGCCTGGTCCTGTATTGTGGTTTCATTTCTGACAGCCACTAGGAGCTATCTGTATCGGTATCAGTTGATACCATGACACTGGGATTGGTATCGGTACCAGCTAATCCTGGATTGGGTTCATCCCTAGTTGAGAGTAAACACTAAAGTTTGGTTTTGTGACTCATTCTTACATTGCTCCCTGAATCCATGCTAATCCTGGTCATTCAGAAGACAGCAATCTTATCAGTCTCTTTTGTCGACATCTCATCTGTGATAGTGGTCTTCAAAGTTCCTGACCTTAAACTTTTATTTTTTAATTTTAAGAAAACTATCTGACCCATATCAAATAATTTTGCTTGATTTTCAACTGTGACATCAACACTGTGATAGGCACATACAAAACTGTGATAGGCACATACAAAACATCAATTGTAACCCAGATAGTAGTAGATCAGAAGATAGTAAAGAATGAGGCAAAAGTCTGAGTGGTAGGGGAGGACCAAAGGATCGTACAGGCAAATGCATTTTCTTACAAAATGCATTATTGTGGCTGCCAATTTTATTAGATTAACTTACAAATTAATAACATTTTAATTAACCCTCCACTCTCCCCTGAATGTCTCTTTCTTCTCTTAAAACTCCATTGTAGTGCATAGTCTAGCAAAATAAGCAAAAACTAATGCTTTTGTCAAGGGTATTTAAATAAAATGGTGCCTTGTAGAAGGTAATGTTTTTGCACTGCTCATTCTTCAACACTCCTACAATTCTTGGAAACAGAAAATACAAAAAAAGCCATTAGTTTTAGAAATTCCAAATGGAAGCACAATCAGAAAATGGAAGCAAAAGTAGAAATAATAAAACTGCAAGGGAATGCACATAAATAGATGATTTGTGCAAGGCATGTAGATCACAGGGCAGGAGCAGGAAAAAGATACTGTAAAGACTGGGAAGAAGTGTGTACTAATACATTAGATATAGGCAAGATCTATTCAGCTGACAGTAATCAGAGCACATAGTGAAGTTCCTCTCTAGTCACTCCCCTCACCAATTCTACAGTGGTATCAATGTTACAATGACTTACAAAACATCTAGGGCATGACTGCACAAAGAGTACTCAACAGGAAAGATACAAGAGATAACTTAGGCCTATGCTTTATGCAAAATGAAATGTGACTCCAATGATCCTGGTTATCACTGGTACTACTGAGGCCAAAGGCAAATCCCAATTACTAAAAGTGAGAGTATGAAAATAGAGGGTAACAAGTGAGACAAGATTTGATGTGTTTTGAGAAAATTAAGAGAGAGAAACAACTTCTGGAACTTCAATATATAGAATGCCAGGTCCCATGTTGGTGTGTGCTTCCTTGATGTAGTGTGAACCAGCAAGTGATGTGAATGTCTTCTTTGAGCACAGTTGTAACAGTGCATATATATATATATTTTTTTAAATCTGCCAGAGAACTTGCAGAGATAAACATAATTCAAGATATGATAAAGGGATAGAAAAAAGGATAAAGGATGGAAGTTGTATTAGTTGTATATCAAATAATCTATCTGATGTGAGAGGTTTGCGATAAGCAATGAACTGTACAATTTTAAAGGATGAATTTATGGGAGACATTCCCAGCTGTGATTGGTCCCCAGACTAAAATGATGTAAGTAAGTCATAACTGAGAAAGAGAATGACACATTAAGAGATCTTGCCTAGGCACAAAGGGAAAAGTCTGCACAAGTAAGCAAGTTATAACTTAAGGGATTTACAGTCATGATTTAAATGGTCCTTCCATTGCAAGCCTGAATCTGGAAGACTTTATGAAACCTTATTGAAGGTTGAATAATGCCTAAAGAGAAATGTGGGGCCAGTGAAAGAGATTTTGTTTTTTTTTTCTATTTTGAGCTTGAGGCCATTTCTACCTGCCTGTAAATTTATAGCATCAGAACAGGGGAGGATATTTGAGTTTGCAGGACTTGAAGATGTAGGAAGAATAGAGGTATCAGCAGCAAATAGTATGAATAGCATCAGTGGATAGGAGTTTGGGAAATCATTTATATATGAGACAATGTTTTTCTTCAGTTAGACACTTTTTCACTTGACTTCGACACTCATGCATGAGGAACGTCCAATGTACTTGTGCGAGTTAAGTGAAAAACCGTCTAACTCAGGTGAAAACCACTAAGTCAATGAGCGGTGAACAGACTTGGTTAGCAACGGAAACTACCACTTTGTTAGCAGCGATCAGGTACTTGACGGCAAAACAGGCCTGGTGTTGAATAAATCCCAAGGAAACGCTGACACTATCTCGACCTTTGCGTTTCCTGACGCCCTAGGTCATCCGGATAGGCCAGGGGTGCAGATTGAAGACGAAAAATTGTGATCTCCATTACCGTAATCTCACTATTTTACTTCCAGGGCCTGGACCTGACGTTCCACCATTGGATTAAGTTAGCGGGTTAGGCCTAGGGCTCACCATTTCTGAGGCAGTATTGAGCCTAGTTGTAAGATACTCGGGTCTCTAGGCTCAGCTGAATGTGCTAGGACAGGATGGGGCAGATAGGTAATGGTGGATCGAGTGGAGAATGGATGGATAGAGATGCGCCGGTACAGGGCCAGTATAGACGAGTGTCTCACTTCTCCTCGCATGTATTCATACGACCACACTCCCGCCATGACGTCATCTTCTACACTCCTTGCCATCATCTTCATTCCCATTACATCATCCACCGTTAAAATCAAGGACACCATTCATAATTATTGCAATAGTTCTTTACCTTTTCCATCCATACTCATAGTTCGTGCATACAAAGACTTTGGAGAATGAACTAGATTCCGTTAAGGGGACGGTGAGTCACCGAGCACGTTGCTTCCGTGCCGGTTATCTACGTTGAAAAAAAGCGGGTGCAAAATATATTCCAACATGTTCAAAGGGAAACTTTGAACATTATAAGCTTGCATATTTGTCTAAACAGGAACCATAGCAACTTAAAAACGTTTTTGAGTGCATGAAAGTAAGAGATTTAGAAGGATCCTCCCGATAAGGAAGTATAAAATATTCGGTTGCAACCGGAATATTTAGGCCCAGGCAGGCGCACAGCGCATGGCTGGTCCAGGCTTTGCCTTATAAGGGGTTCCTGGTTTGCCCCCCTTCCCCACCTCGTATCGATGTCTGGAATTCTTCTCCGATCCAGTGCCTATTTCTGTCGCAATGCCTCATTCTATCGATGACATGAGCGCTTTTTCTTACCTTCGGAGGCAAAGGATGGGCCGATGAGGGAATTGATGGGAGGATGGGGAAGCATCGTAAAGTAAGGTTGTCATTCCTGCCCATATAAGGAGAGGAACCATGCTCCTTATCTTCCTCACACGCCTCAATGCCAAGCTGAATCATTCCTTGGCTTCGCACAGATCCAAAACAGAGGGTGGAATAAGGGAGTGTATGGTGAAATGGAAATGCACTTATGGTCAAAATGAAAATACATGTATTTAATGCCGTTTCCATATTTCACAAAAGACAAACGTACAAGATATCACAAGCCAGTAATACAATAAAGAATTGAAATAATATCACAGTTTCCATGCAAACGCATGCAAGAGAGAGACTTGGAACGGGGAGGCAACTATCACGACCACACTACTTGATCCATATTTGGATTTGTATTGTAAGTAACCAAAATGGTGAAATGGAGAGTGACAGACTTATCTGTTCTCAACAGCAATGCAATGTGTAATTACCTTGCATAGCAGCCGATCACATCTAATGTCTCCCATGTCCTGATTGCTCTCTCCAGGGTAGGTTACCAATCTAGGTTACCAATCTAGAACTACTGTCTCAGCACGTGTGAGAGTGATGTAAGGGCATGACAATAAACTCCAGCAGTCAATCAGGATTTTTATTGATCATGATCATCTTCCATTTCTTCTCCCATCTTAAGTGGACAACAACACAGTAAACTTCAGCACCCTGCAATGGTGCAGGGGAGGTGGAAAATGTTCCAAGTCTCTTTCTCTTAAGTCAAGAAAGGCAGAGGAGGATCTTCATTCCTATTTGTATCACTCAGCTTGCCCTCCTTGGAACACCCTCCTCAATCCACATGTACAGTTCAGAAAACATCCCTTTCTGTCTCAAAGACAAAACACTATTCACAAATTGTGTCCCAGATCTCAAATAAGTCCCCGGCGCTTCTTGTAGTCTTCCAAGTTCAATGATCTCCTGGGACCCATTTTGAAGGGAGTTGCTGTCTTTGGAGTAACATTCACAGCCTGTGGGCCTGTGGAAGAAAAAGGCATGTGAGGCAACGATAATGGACTTTGCGGTTTCAATGAGCAATAACAAAATCTCAAGGAATGCCACTTCCAGGAAATATAAAGTTATGGCTCACCATGGCTTATTTTTCCAATGATGGAAATTCTAGTTAAGAATGATGGATTAGGGACATCAACATGGTCAATTTCGTCGGTGGGACCTTGAATGGACTTCGTTATAACTGAGGTTCTAGCTATACCCGAGCTCACCATAACGGGTAAAATGTAACATGCCTTATGGGCTCTACACTGGGACCTGGCATTTTTCATTGTAATAACTGAGGTTTCGTTATAATAGAGTTTGACTTTACTTCCACTTCTTTTGCTTGAAATTTCAGATCAATTTAGAATACACCACATCTCTTTCCACTCACCAGGTAAGGGAACATCCAGATCTATCTTGATATCAAAATCATGAGCAGAGAAAAGATCATCCATAGAAGAATCCTTCTTCTTCCCTTCCTCCTTCTGCAAAGTCTCTTCCTCCTCCTTGTTCTATAATGAGAATGTCCAATTAATAAATTAAAAAAAAAAGGTCTCATAGTGGGGTTTTAAAACTTGCTGAGGTTCCTGTTACAGGGCTAGAAAAGTCACTTCATAAATAGCTAGCCACTTTGTGACCTGACTTGAGAATCTGGTCAATGAAACTTTGGACTGTTCACATCAGACTTATGATTTTAAACATTCACATCATACTAATGCTTGCAAATTCAACTACAAGGAGGATAACTGTGTAATAAAAACTCAGTATCAATAGACTAGGGATGGGAGATGGATGAGGCATATTACATGCACAAAACCATAAGCAACAGCTTTCTCCACAGGCAAAACTATTATTCTATGTATCTTGTATGGCACTGAATGAAAGAGTGCAAGTGACATGGTTGCTTCCAGAATTCACCTAGTCATGGAATCAAGTTTGACAATAAAAAATACTACCATCTTGCGTCTATATACTTGCTTCTTTGTCGTACAGAGTTATTTCATTCAAACTTATTAACCAAACAAGGTGTGACTCCACACTATGCAGTGCAGAAGTACCCAATGAAAATCACCTGTGCAAACCCTTGAACCTAGGTTAATGAGGCCTACACACCCAGCTTAGAGTGTAAATAGTTGCTGGAACACATTAGATCATGGCATACATCTCCAAACTGGCATCTTGATTAAGCTCACCTCACAGCCAATTTAATTCACCCTTGGTGAATTGGAGACTGGATTTTTCTATCCCTGCATATGAAAGAGTATTCTGAGTGCTTACCTGCTGCACTTGGAGAATATCCTTCTCCACTTCATTAACTTCAGTCAGCATTCTCTGTTCTCTCTCCACATCTTCCTGCTGTGTGGCTCTGGGAGCAGGAGCAGCTGCTGTAGCCATTGTTACTGCCACATCAGCTGAAGAATTCCTCTCTCCCATTCGATGAACAATACTCGGCTTGGTGTGGCGGCGGGTGAATGGATCATCAGATCGCTTCCCCTTGGTCTCCCGGAATTCCTCCTGCATTCAAATCCACACAATCCAAGTACTCCATATAGAATGATCATAGATGACAGTTATTTGTGCCATATATATGTATGATTTTTCTGTGCATTCATATATGAAACACCATACATGAGAGCATATATGGTTAACGTATATGATACATGTGAACATATCTGGGCAACATGTATTTTCTATACATTGCTGATGCTGCTAATTGTGATTGCATTGATGCAAAGGAATCTGGTAACATTAAGCTAGTGATAACAATAGGCAGCTGGAAAAATGAAAACTTGAAAATGCAGTTCTTACTCAACCAAATTTATTTTATTTCCAAAGTCCTGCATGAAAGTTACAGTTATGAGGACCTCAATTTTTGCATCCATATTGTAAAATAAATGATAATCTTCTGTTGTACCATTGCGCTGTTCAAGAGTCCTGTGGAGCGCTGTCGAGGCTGCGTGGGTGTGACAGAGACACCAAGCTTAGCAGCAGCTTCTCCTTGATTAACCTTAGGCATCTTGTAACGTTTGAAAAGATTCACATTCTCTTGAATACTCAAGTCCAATTGCTTTTGAGCCATGGCATACACTGCAGGCCCTAAAACTGATGCACTTTGAATGTGACTCACTGACTGGCTAGAGTATCCAAATGAATGAGTGTTGTGCATAGTGGAAAGGAGAACATTCTTCAACTATCATAATTCAGTCTGAGTAGTGAATTCTTGCTCCTCTAGAAATTTATTAAATAATTGCCTTTTTTTTAATCAGTGATATGGAGTGGAGTAAACGATCGGCAGACTTTCTCTCAGAAAAGAAAAAGAAAGACTGGAAAGACTTTGCTGCCGGCAAAGTCATGTTTGCAATTTTTTCCTCTCACAATGGCATCATCACCGCCATTTCACTCAAAGAGGGCCAGACAGTGACACCTCAATGGTACATTGAGACGTGCTTGATGGAAGTCTTCAAAAAACTCCGTAGAGGTTACCCCCAAGTCAGGAGTTTTTTCTTCATCATGACAATGCCCCAGCACACAAAGCCACAAAGACACTACTCTTCCTTGGCACCTCTGGCATCAATTTCATAAAAGCGCCACCATACTCACCTGACTAAGCACCATGTGACTTTTGGCTTTTTAAAAAATTAAGGAGTCATTGCGTGGAAAAGTCTTCAAAACGTGAGAGGACGTGATTCAAGCGGTTAATGATAAGCTGGAAAAGCTAGAAAAGAAGGATTTTGAGGAGTGCTTTCAAAAATGGCTCCACTGCCTGAAGAAATGCATTGATATAGGTGGTGACATGTTGAGAAGTCCTGAATAGATGAGCTTTGGAGAGGATATGAAGAAAAAAAAAAAATGTATTCCTTCATTAAAATTAATTGAACTTTCTGGCCTCCCCTCGTGTGAGGGGGTTTCCAAAAGTAATGTCACTGAAGTTATTTTTAGTGAACTGTAGCAGATATAGAGTTCAAACTTAACAAAAGTTACCCTTGTTACCAACACATGTACTACTTTTCGCTGTAACCTTCATTACGTTCTACACATTTTCTTCAGTGTTCAACAAAGGCATCAAAGCCTGCAAGGATATAACTCCAGTGAAGCTTCAGTCACTCCTGATTAGCATGTTTCAAGGCTTTGTCACTTCCAAAGTGCACACCACAAAGGGATTCCTTCAAAGGGTGGTGGAAATCAATAGGTCAGGACAGTACAGATGGGGAACTGCTTCCCATCTGATCTAGATGGCACAATCACCAGAGACTTTTTGCAGGCTTCAACACCCTTGTTAAGCACTGGAGGAAATGTGTGGAACATGATGGAGAACATGCATGGGTAATTTGGCAAAACACTTGGAAAGAAGTATGAGGGGTTTCCAAAAGTAATGTTATTTTTAATGAGCTGTTACAGAGATATGATTCAAACTGAATAAAAGTGTTTTGCCAAATTACCCATGCATGTTATATTTTTCTACATAACCTCCATCATGTTCCACACATTTCCTCCAGTGCTTAACAAGGGTGTTGAAGCCAGCAAAAAGCCTCTGGTGATCATTTCACCAGCACAATATACAAGGGACAGTCATAAAGTCTTTAAAATTTTTCTCCCATGAAACGACCATATATGCTTCTGAACTTTCAACTGTATACAGTGTAAGGTTGGGTATCATCCCTCACATAGTGATCAAGGTGAGCACAAACTCCAATCCAAGTCACTCTGAGAACAGGAGATTGACTCAGTGGTGATGATACACAAGGACAATGATGAAGGCAAACAAGCATGGGGAGTGATGGATTGTTTGGTTCCTGTGGCAGGAAGATGCTGTGACCACAGACATCATGCGAAGGTTCTAAACAATTTGTGGTGAACATCCACAAACTTTTTTTAAATTTTGTTTTAAATAAAAAGTGGACTGAGATGGACATACACAGACATGGATAAATGCTGCAAGCAGCAACACAGAGTAGAGGAAAGGGAATTCTTATCGGACATCCCTGACAGCATTGCCCCACCTTCTCACACTTCCTGTCATGATGTATCCCATTTTCATGGGCCTAGGGAAGGTGGTGGCAACTTCAATGCTGCTCCGGCTGCACATCAGGCCACCAGGGCTGATGTGGCAGGTGCTATTGAGTTGCACTAAGCCCCTACCTCTCACACAATGGAGCATAGAGTGGCCTATGCTTCGGCCCAAGGGAGAGCAAGTAGTACCCGAAAGCAAGCAGGTGAACTGTTGGCCCAGGAGAATACAGCCGGTCGGATTTAAACCTGGACCTCCCACATGTGCCTGAACCCCCATCCACTGAGCCATTGTGACACAGTGAACAGCCACAAACTGTCCAGACAGTTAACAACTGGGTGTGACCTTTCAAGGAACCCTCTTTGAAAGGAATGGCATCCTCAAATGACATCCCCAGTAATGCATATGTGAGCACCTTGATGCTCCTAACCAGGGCTATTCAGAAGCACCATGGCAAATGAGTGACAAAGGTGCTGCTCCAGCATGACAACGCTTGCCCACACACAAGCAAACAGACTACGGAGGCAATCACCAGACTTGGGTTCCAGATGGTCCACCATCTCCCATACTACCATGGTTTGGTCCCCAGCGATTATTGGTTATTTGACAGCAACAGGATTTGTGGGGGCAGTACTTTGCTACCACAGGGGCTCTACAAGAAGCAGTCTGGCTTGGGTGCAGAACACACCAAAACAGTGGCTCGCAGAAGGCCTCCAGAAGCTCCCACATTGTTGGAAAAGTGCATTGACATTGGGAGGGACATAGAATGTTGAGAAGCTGCAGTAGCAAAGCTCGTGTTCCACCACTGCACATGCATGTGAGTGTGAAATTTAAAACATTTTTTGACTGTCCCTCTTATGAGTGTGACCAAAGGAGGCTCAATATTAGACTGGGTTTTGGTCAGATGATTTGTTTTTTTTTTATTATAAATATAATCATATGCTACAAGCAAATCTATATACCCGAAGAGATAGAAATATTCCTAATCACTCACTATTATGGCTCTCTCTGACTCAATAACATTTCGCAGTCGATTCCTCTCATTGATGTAGGAGATACTCTTGAGTGAAGATGTTCTCATCTTGTCAAGTTCCTCTGCTCTCTCCTCCAATTCTTGCAACTCCTGATTAATTCTGGAAGCAATAGGGATTAACCCCCTTCAGTCCAGACCACATATTCCATTCATACTTTCAGCTGCCATGAAAGGGTAATGTCTATACTCCAATATTTACCATATTTAAAAAAATAAATATATACATACATATATACATACATACGCATATATAGATAAAATAAAAGAAGTTACTTGTTGGTGATAACTCTGGCCAAAACCATCTCTACAGTCGTGGCCATAAGTTTAAGACCACCCTTGAGAAAATGTACTTGTTTCTTCTGAACACAGTGATTGCATCAGAAATGAAATCGATTGCATGAGATTGCGTCATCCTTACATCAGCCTATTGTAGTCACTTTTCAATTGACCATCACACAGTAAACACTTCATTACGCTGCATTTCGCTGTGTTTTGCCTTTTCTAAAAACCCACGAAAATGGGTAAAAAAGCGTCACTCACGGAAGTCCAGAGGGCACAAATTATGGTTCTTCACCAGGAAGGATATTCTGAGCGAGCGATTAGTGAGAAGTTAAAGTGTAGTAAGACTGCCGTTCACAATGCAGTCATGAAATTTGCGAATTCATGGACTTATTTGGACAAAAAGTGGTCTGGGCGTCCACGAAAGACCACACTGAGGGACGACCACGCCATAAGGAGGATAGCTGTTTGGTCTCCAATGAGGTTCCTCAAGCAAGATATGGTCAGCACTTCTCGCAATAGGTACGGATGTAAGTCGCAGAACTGTGAGTCGACATTTGATCAAAGAATTTGGCTTGAAATCGTGCAAACCGGCAAAAACACCACATCTCACACTGGCTATGAAGATCAAATGCCTGGCCTTTGTGAAAAAACACATGAATTGGACCGCTGAACAGTGGAACCAAGTGTTATTTTCAGACGAATCTACCATCCAGCAGTTTGCCGCATGCAAGCGCTATGTCTGGAGGCCAACTGGAAAAAGATTTGATGAACGGTACACCATTCAAATGATGAAACACCCACCGAGTGTCATGATATGGGGCGCCATGTCGGTCAATGGAACAGCTGGACTCTTTTTCTTACCAACCGGGACGACCATGAACAGCCAAAAGTACGCTGATTTACTGAAAGACAAGTTGGAGCTGCACATGGCTGTACATAAGTGCAAGATTTTCATGCAGGATGGTGCGCCTTGCCATTGATCTAAGATTGTGACTGAGTTCTTGAGGAAGAAGAATATCAAAGTCCTTGACTGGCCTGGGAACAGTCCTGATTTGAACCCCATAGAGAATCTCTGGGTCGTTCTCAAGGACAAAGTTGCAGATAAACAGCCAAGTAGTGCCAAAGAATTGGAAACAGCAATCAAAGATGTTTGGATGCACGAAATCTCAGTTGAGTATTGCCGAAGTCTTGTGGAAAGCATGCAGAGACGTTTTGAGCAGGTTATTAAATGTAATGGAGGACATACTAAATATTGACTGTTCTGAGAATTCTGTAAAAAAGCATGTGCTTATAGTGTAAAAGCCTTTGATGTTGGATTATTCAAACAATAAAATCAGTTCTTGAAGATTAATTCCGAGTAAATGGAGGACATACTAAATATTGACTGTTCTGAGAATTCTGTAAAAAAGCATGTGCTTATAGTGTAAAAGCCTTTGATGTTGGATTATTCAAACAATAAAATCAGTTCTTGAAGATTAATTCCGAGTAAATATGCGATTTGTTGCCTCAAACTAAAATTTGAGGGGTGGTCTTAAACTTTTGGCCACGACTGTATGTCTCAATTACACTATTTCTTTTGAATCACCCTGCATAAGGCACTGTTAAAGAATTTCTGGATCAAACCATCTTCAAGGTATACCATCATAATTGTTCCCATTTTGAGTCTGGTGTTACGTCAGTAACTTTGGGACTGCCCTATATGGAAAAGGCATATGTGGACTGGGTATCACAATTCCCAGAACTTTAATAGTAAGTCTCATAATGGTTCATCTTTTGCTAAGATGGAGAAAGATCCATTGCTAATGAGGAACTACTCTGAAGAGTGAAGAGGACAATTACCACCACATTCTATTCCTGCATAGTCCAATGTCATAACCTAAAAAGTCAAATCCTTGATCTAACCTAGAGATTTCTTCATCATTGCCTGATGCTGAAGCCATCTCCTTCTCTTTGAGGAGCTGAGTTTTCCTCATGGCATAGTTGAAAGGATTCTTGCGGAATCTCTCCTTCTCTCTTACAATCTGATACAATACAGATAAGTTCACAATGAAACAGTGCAGCATGTCAGCATCAGGTAAGGTATATAATGCAACTAGTAGCATATGTCTCTGACTATTGCATACTTTTTCTATGTCTTCTTCCTTAAATTCATAGTGGAGATATTTTCCTATCTCTTTTGCCTTCTTCTCAACTTCATCCACAGTTGGAAGTGTGAGGCCCTGAAGCATAACTGTCTCTCTCCATTTGACAAATTCAGTGTCTGAGAACTCCTGATTACTCACAAACTCCAGTCTGAAAACTCTCTCCTGGGTACCATGCCTATGGAAGAAAAGTATACAATCAGCTTTCATTTCTTCTGAAGTTGAACCAGCATCTAAGAAGGAACAGAAGCAACAGTGTTAGTGAATCCTTACCTGAGTTTAAGACCTTTGTTGGTGCGAGTCTTTCCAAGGTCATATACTTTGGCTGTCTCACACACCTCCATGATTTCAGCCACCTACAATGACAAAGATGACACACAGTGAAATGAAGTTGTCTTGCACCCTGTCTTCCAGGGGTAGGAGGATATTTCATTGTCAGAGATAAGAGAAGTCAAGTAAGCACTCGCAAAGCATACTAACACCAAATTAGTCATTTATACCACTAGGGTCTCCTCAGCATAGATAGCTCTTCATACCTGCTTTGGGATCACTTGCAACTTCACCACTAAGCGTTTTCAGTTGATACTTACTTGTCCAAATTTTTTCCTCTAGACCTAGAGATCCATAACAAATATAAAATTCTGAAGTGATGGAGTCTGTGGAATATCAACCATTATCAAAAATAAAATTTTTGGATGATTTTGACTAATGAAAATTTAAAAATTAAGCTCTTACATCATATGCTCATTACAGTACCTATCATGATCCATAATTTCATCTCTTAATACCTCATGATTTCCAATAATATTTTAACAATAAATCTATCGAGAGGAGAGTTCATGCAGCCTTGACCAACCTGATACCTGTGCCTTGCATTACATCCTATCCAATCCAAACTGATTCCTTCAGGGCGGTTTGGGCCAACACCCCTCTTGTTCAGTTACAAGCGGAAAATGTACAATGTTAGTTTATTCTAATCACATGTTGGCATACGTTCAGATGTTCCTGAACATGGGCCTAGTGACATAAAGAAAGGTATCAACAGCGTAGGTATAAATTCTAAACGAAGGTGATGTCATCGTTCCACTTAGGGTGCACAGAGAAGGGAAGATTGCTGTAGGCTTTGACCTAGTCGAACCGAAGGGAAAGAGATGAACGCGGGCGATTATGAAAATGGGCAGCTTGTGAACCATGAATCACAATGAAGGAAAATAGATTTTTAAAATGGAATGGGTCAAAATGTATTCCTGGCTTTCCCATAGAGATGGAAGAGCTTCCTGTGATTTCTGCTCAAATGCAAATAAGAAAAATCCCTACTCAGCATCTGGCAGTTGTAATATACAGAAGTTTGTAATTTGTAAATTTGAAGATGCCCTATGGATATTTGTCAAAGAGAAAATGTTGGAAGTAGTCCTAAGGCTGCTGGATTGAATATCATGCTTTTGGTCATGTTAAATCAAATAAAAAACATTGACTGTGGGATTTGGAACTTTTTGTGCAACTTTGCATAATCTCATCACGCTTCAATTGCGATGGGACCCCCAAATTTTTAAGAGCAACCCTTTCTTATAAGATTGGAGAAGCCCTGGGGACCCTTAAGGCAAGAAAATTAGTGCAAGCCCTGAGGATAGGACAAAAGATACAAGAAAAGTGCTCACAAACTATCCCTACCCCCACCTTATTGGTAAGCCAGAGGGAGGAGCACAATGAAGAGGTCTGTTCTTAAAGAGGGGCATGGAATGAAAGACTTGAAAACTACTGCTTTAGAAGAAGCACCAATAAGCACCTTGCCACCCTCAACAAATTGAGTTTGACAAAGACTGAAGAGGGACTTACCCTATAAACAGGCCTGCCAGCATTGTTTCCAATCCCAATACGCACAAAACATCCTGGGGCAAGCTCAGAGAAGAATGGCAGGTGACACCACCTGGAAAATAGAGGAGGAAAAAATGCATTCCATAGGTGCAATACCTTAAGTCAATCTATGCTATTGGTACCAGACAAATATATATACAGCATCATGAGGTAATCCTATTAGATTTTTCTGACTGGTTTGAAGGGGTATGCAAATTGATTTACTGTCTTGTAATTTTGTTTCACTTTAATAAGCCAGCAGAGGGATGACTCCTTTGAACTCCATTTCAAATCACCAAATTTAGGCATCTCATAGGTTTTGACTTGGATATTTATTTTTTCAGTTCCATTCTCATTATCCAACAATAAATGATAAATCACACCATGAATCACATTTGACAGATGCATTTTGCTGAATTGAGTGCAAACATAAAAATTGCATTGCACAGAAGAAATTTGCACTCTTGCTTACAGGAAAGTCATACTTCATGAAGAAATTGTTTAACCCCTTAACTTAACCCTTAGTCTTCTTTTGACATCTGACCTCCCATAGGCTAAAATATGCTTTCATTGAAAAACTTCCCAGTTAAGGGGTTAATGTGCCATCCTCTGTGCACAATCACATGTCGTAGGTGTGTGGTGTAATTCTGTACCAGAGCCTGCAGATTATACCAGGAAATGGAGTCAGTTCTGTGGTCACCTTCAGGTCTCCCAAAATGCATGGATTTAACTTGAAGACTTTGTCCTTTAGGTATCCCCAGAGGAAATAGTCACATGGAATGAGATCAGGGGGGCAATGATGGCCAAACCAACTCACCATTGTGGACATAAGGGAATCTGCTAGATAGCATTCTGGTGCCAAAGTTATTGTGCATTGTAAGTCTAACACAATGTTCACTGCCTTTGGCATGGCCATCATTGTCCCCCAATCTCATTCTATGTAACTATTTCCTCTGGGGATACCTAAAAGACAAAGTCTTTGAGTTAAATCCATGTACACTGGGAGATCAGAAAGTGACCACAGAAAGTGAAGTCTACTTCATTTCTCGGTATAATCTGCAGGCTGTAGTGCAAAATTACACCACACACAACATGAGATTGCACACCGAGGATGGCACATTGAACTTTTTTTGTGCAGTATGACTTTCCCATAATTATGGATTTTCAAAGGAAATTTTCATACATCTAACTTCATTTGTTCAGAACACAAATATCTGTAATGGTCCAAAGAGTAAAAAACCACATATTATACCATATGCCTTTAGAGTCCTGGCTAGGCTCTAGTGACTAGGCAGGCTACCCAATTATAATTTCAGATTTTTCATTGCCACCCAGGTTAAAAATGAAAAGAAGCAGCAGCTTGTTGAATAGGCCTATGAATGGGGTTTTTCTCCCTTGGCATACCTCAACTGACAGAGACAAAACAATTCCCAATGTTATTATGCTGTCCCATATTATGGACTTGGCTCCCAGATGAGCTAGTATGACCAAATTGGAGGAAACATGCAGGAAACATGAGGTTGGCAAATGGGTGGGAGGGGCAATTGGGCAACTTTCTATTACAAACAAATATTTCAGTATTTCATCTAGTGATAGATTTCTGTAAATTTAAAATTGGCTTATCTCACAAAGATCTTAGACCAGATAATCCTAACAACTTCATGAGTTTCCTGATTTTCCCTTTTCCCAACAGGGCTGTTTAACTTTTCAATCTCAGTCAACTCTCAGAGCCTCCGAACTAAAGGAGGAATTTTCTCTTAAATCACTTTACCCCTATATCTCCTGCAAACTCTCAAAACCCTTGAAAGTCATTGTTTGTAACTATGAACCCGATTGAAAATATGGCATGATGCAAAGATGCATTCAGATTTGGCAAGGGTTCAGATGAGGCAATTCTTTTAAGTACAGAACTTTAACTAAATAATAGGGTAACAGCCTTTCTGGGTTCATAGAACAGTTCAAGAGCAAATCCAAAATGAGTTGAAGGGAGAGCAACCAATGGATATTCCAAAGCCTGTGACAAATACCATTTAAAAAAAAGGCACCATGAAAGAGCATGGCCAGTCACATGCAGAGGGGCGTGGGCTAGAATCCCTATCAAAATGTTGCCTGGTCAGCTCAGGTAATGCAAAATGATGGAACACTTCCTTTAGTGGCTTAGAATCAAGTCCATCTTTGAGCTAATCCTTGCAATTTCTTCTTTCAATACTTTCTACCTATATAATTCTATTACTTGCTTGTACCTGCAACTGAAAGGCTTGGGACAAAAAGAGAGTATAGGATATTCCACTATGAGGAATGACTGAAGTAATCCACAGAGTTTTAAGCAGTGATAAATTTCCTGGCGGGAAAACTGTTGTAGACATTTCATTCTTGATGGGAGGAGAAATGAACCTCAAGGTCTTTTCAAACCAACCACAAGACTTCCTATCTCAGAAGCCATGCTGGCTGTCAATTCATTTCCTCCAAGGAGGGAATTAGATTTCCCATGTATACTCTAAAAATAAGTGGAATTCAGGAAATCACAGAAATAAAAATACATACCACACTGGCAACAAAATAGGTTATACCACATCAAAATATTGAAATTTGGGAAAAGTATACATGAAAATTCCTAAAAAATGTTTTTTAAATGTATGGTTATAAGAACCCAGCCTGATATTTCAAAACCACCAACAAAAAAATTATTGCCCCCCTTCCCCCAGGCCCCATTTAACCAAACTTCAAGCCCTTTTGTTTAATGACATATGAGTCATGTGAACATGTTTTCAACACTAAATTTATTTACTTTGAAAAGATTATCAGAATTTTTTAATGTTTACGTGTGCACAATTTCCAGGACAAAATTTGGGGAACAACTAAAGTGTAGTAATTGTTAATCCATATATGACCTAAAAATGTGCCAGGTGTAAATTCATTCCATTGAATCCCATAGGCTTTTTTTTCACAAAAGACAATTGCCATTTTTTGGTGACCTTTAACCTTGTATATGACATTGTACAATACATGAAGTAAAACACTAACCAATTTATATATTGAAAGCTTTGAATGTGAGCTTATGAACACTGGCAGTTCCAAATTTACACAATGGCTGATTTCAAAACAGCAGTTCAGTTGCAGTTCAGCTCTAGCTGTAGTTCAGCTCTAGTTTCAGTTCAGACTTTGGTCTGAGTGAAGTTCCACTGTGCTCTTGTCAAATTCGTATTTTGTATCACAAGTAAATTCCAATCAGAACTACAACTGAACTAAAACTGAAACTGAACTGTGACTGGACTGCAGTTTTGAAATAAGCCTATGACATTTTTGGAAAAAGGAATGGTTTTCCCAAATGATTTAACCCTTTGCAGTCCAACCTCATCCCAGGGATGAAATTGAGTCAAAGTTGTTGCATTATGATAATAATTTTGCTCAATGGAACAGTGCTATTCTTTTGCGTGTTTATAGGTGTTATTTTTACTTTATCAGATGGCTAGGAATTACTCAACTGAAATAGAAATAATAAAACCTCATTCGAACCTACAGTGAAAACTCGCTAACTCAAATCCTGATAAGTTGAAATTCTGCTTATCTCGAAGTTCAAAGCTTGGTCCCGGCGGAACCCCGTAGGACACCATGTTAAATGCTCCGTTTAACTCGAATTCGCTTATCTCGAATTTCCGGATATCTCGAATGAAATTTTCACTCCCGATAACGAATTTCTCACGGTTAACTCGAATTCAGGGTGAGAAGGGGGGAAAAATTTTTCTCTTGGGACTTTT
>CAJPEV010000958.1:73528-84333 GCA_905338385.1 Darwinula stevensoni
TTTTTTTTTTTTTTGGGGGGGGGGGGGCGATTCCTGATAACTCGAACTTCGGATAACTCGAAACGATTTGCCCGGTCCCTAAAAGTTCGAGTTAATGAGTTTTCACTGTATTTCAATAAAAAACAGTGTAAAAAATTGGACTTTTGGCCTGTGAAACAAAAATAATAGGAGTGCAAAGGGTTAAAGCTTGATAAAACCATAACAATACCAGGCAAAGTTTGTAAGTAAATAATAACTTTCCATAGCATGATATTCCACAATGTGAAATGAAGTGTTAGTAGATACTATATCTTCCAGAACTGTACTACTTGTGTAGCTGCTCCACTCATTCCATTTTTGCATCAAGAAAACTACTTTAATTATCACCCATTAAAAATGAGCCCTCTGATCCCTCATAGAATCACATTTTATGAATACATGTCAAAAGTTCTAGCAATCAAATTGGATGCATTCTGGCAACTTCATGGATATTTTAGTTAAACAAAAAAAATATTTTAGTTGTCAACTTGGGAAAAATCATTTGTTGAGAACCGAAGAGCCAAAAGTCATGTCATATAAAATATGAAAGTATTAGTCAGGTTCTTTCATGGGACATTATTTTTCAGGAATAGCTCTCACTATCATCTTTTAGAGGGATTCATTCCCTTCATAGCATTCTTTCAAAGTCACATCCTCATATCAAGACAACCACCAGTGTTGAGAGGAATTTGTTTTCTGATAGAGGGTGCCAAACACCAAATGATAACACTATCAAGGTCAAAAAGGTGACATCATTCCCCTCACCACCCCTAATAATCCAGAGTCCTTCAAGTAGGTTCATAGAAAATTGTCTCATCTGAATAAGGTAATGATGACAAATTAAAGATAGAAGTTTAATCAAAGCTCTACCTTTCACACTTGTGACGTGAAAGACGGATGCGATTCAGGTCATCCTTTGTGCTGATGTATTGGACTTTCTTCTTCTGGGTCAAATAATCAGACCTTTTGATGCAGAGAAAAGAAAAACAATAGCTGCAATCAGGACTTTTGAAAATGGCAGGATGACTGTCGAAAGCAATTGAGCATCCTCATACCGGTCAGAAGAATCACTAATGCTTCCATCACTAGCTCCATCCTTGTCAGATTCTGACTGATCTGAATCACTATCATTATCTGAGTCATCTGAGTAGATTTCTGATGCCTTTAGTTTCTTGTTCTTTTTGCTGGAAACTCCAAGCTTCTCATCTTTTTCATCTTCCTGTTCCCTGCTCCCCTCTGTATGAACTTCTACCTCCTTTGGTTTCTTCTCTTTTTCCTTCTCCCGCTCTTTCTCCTTCTCTCTCTCCTTCTCTTCAGCTGAAGAGAATAAAGAGACTTTTGCTTTGCTGTTGTCTTATAAAGAGAGGTACACAATTCATCATGAAAAATAATAAGAACATTACCTCTACGACCTTTCTCTTCCCTTTTTGCTTTGAGAGCATTGAAAGCTTCACCTTTGGCATCTTTCTTTTTCTCTTCCACAGTCTGCTGCCTCACCTTACTGCGAATCTTAGCATCCACCTTCTTCTTTGACATGATGTCTTGTCTCTTCCTGGCTTCTCGTAGACGTTTCTCTATCTCATATCTAATGCACAAGAATGAATTATTAACTCATACAGTCTGCCACCTACTGAACACAGAATCTAGAGGATGGACATTTCTGCCAAAAATACTTTAGACAGATTACCTTTTCCGCAACCGTTCCCTATTTTCAATACGTTTGAAGAGTTCTTGTTCTCTCTCTTTTTCTGTCATTTCTGTGAGTTGCTTCCTATCCTCATCATCTCCCATTAAATCATCTCCGTATCCATCATTAAACTGCTCTGCCCAGGCATCAGAGTCTGAATCGTAGTCTGAAGACACCTCTCCTGGAAAACAGATGCAAGAAAAAAAGACTATTAGCAACTAAGGTCATCATACAGACTAGGGCTGTACCAATGGCCACATTTGGCAAGTGGGCCAATGGCAGATTTTAATCTCATGACCATCAGCCAGTCCTAGTGCAAATTGTGTTCTGTAGTTTGAGAAAACATGAAATCACATACTAATTCAAATAGGCCTATTTGAAAGCCTTGTGACACTCATCAGTGTTCTTGAAATGATAGAGATCACTTTTAGGCCTGCCTGTGTCTGTCAGTGGTCAACCTGTTACCTATTCCTGCATTTAATGACGCATCTCTCGCAAAAGCATAACATGAAAGAGGTGCCATGATTTCCCATTCTTTGTTGTAATTTTCCTCCACCAATTCCTACACTCAAGCTGAAATATAATCTGATGAATATTTTTGTCCAGGAGAGGCCAGTAGGAGTGGCTTTCAGAGAGATATGAAGGCAGGCACCTAGCTGTATCCATAAGTTTATGTTATTTTTTATTTTGCCCCTACTTCGCCACCTACCATGGAGCAAAAAATTTTTGCTAATGTTTTAATTTTACTAAGTACAAAGAATTGCAAAATTACATCAGCAAAACTTTTTATTGCTCTATATCATATATGAAAATCATGAAATTTAAAAGAAGCCTAAGTTTAAGATTTTTATGAATTATATTGGTTTGAAATTTTGTCATTACACTTTATTGGATCAGTTTGACTGAATGCACTGCAGTTGGAATTAAAGTCTGTCTCCAAAACCCAGGTCATGGTTTTCTTGAAAAATCCTGCACTCTATTCATCAGGAGCCCCACTGGAATGGGGTGGAGAAATTCAAGTATCTCAAATTATGGTTCTTGAGAGTTGGGCAGTATGAAAATGAAATTTAAAAAATCATGCCTTCAAGGCTTCTGCAGTTTGGAAACTCTGATGGGCTATGATTACCAAAGTATAAATTTCCAATGAAATTTTCTTTTCTGGTTTACAACAGAGATTTTGTCTTCACACCCTCATCTATGGCCATGAACTTTTCAAGTTAATGAAGTACTGTGGTCTAGAGTAAAGAATGACTCACCCCTCTATATACAATTAAGCGATATTAATGCATATTGCTCACAGGGAAAAAGTCAGTTTTGCATTTTGCAGCTCAAAAGTAGAACCTGAAAAAAAAAGCTTTAAACTTATGATTCAACTAACTTCAAATAATAACATTCATTGTGTGATTTTGGATCAGTCAATCATTGATACTAGACCAATCAAGAAAAATTAGCAAGTTTTAAAAAGCTTATTCCATGTCATCTCCATTGGGGATAAATTTATATTTAGATAAGCCAATCACTGGTGTTCAAATAAAGGCACCATGAGTCATTCCCATTCCTAACAGATAGATCTCCTAAAGACTCATTGAAAGATAAAAGCTATAGCTATAAAGAAAACGTGCAATCAGCTGAAGAATGTCTTACCTTGTTTGCTGAAAAAGTCAATAAATGGAAAATGTCCATTAGAACCATATGCATGTCTAGGCATCTACTTGGGAGAAACCAGTGCAAGTATGCCAACATGCACAACTACATAAGTTCAGCAAGATTCATGGTTCATCTCATGTGATGAAGATGACTAGAGCAAGAAAAGGGGGAAAGACTGCAAATTCTAAAAATGGTCCACCAATTGTGATGACTTCGCAAGCAAAGAGATTGAAAGGAAGATGTAAAATCAGAAAACATGGGTACCGTATTATAAAGGCAACATAAACATTGAGCTGTACAATATAAAATTCTATTCAGTAACTGCATGCAAAAAGTTTCTAAATTGTATTGTCCAAAATATAGTTCTCTGCTAACAGGAGTCCCTCCTTGACAGGACATGAAACTCAGGCTGATAGATGGAAGAGGACCATACCTTCTTCAGGCTCGCTGCCAAGGTCATTGCTCTTTGTATCTTCATATTCCACCTTCTGGTCTTGTTTTGCCTTCCCATCACCCTGGGCTGAAGATGAACTTTTTTGCTGAGTTTCAACATCAGACTCAAAGTCTGAAGTATCAGAGGCTGACCCAGAGTCATAATTCTTCTTTTTCTTCCTTGGTGGGGAAGATGGATCCTGCTTTTGTGTTTTCTTAGTAAGAGATAAGAATGCCTGAAATAGGGAGGGGGAAAAAAAAGGTTAAAAACATATTACCACAATCACCACTAGACAGTTTGAACTCATGGCAAGGAAAGCTTAACCTTTCAGTAAGTGAGACAACAAGAAAACTCAGTTTCTTAGGTGAACTACTACCAATTATGTTTTTGCCAATGAAAATTCAGGTGTAAACCCCTTCATGTAAAAATTTTTCAATATTCATCATGTTGACTAAAAAAAATTTGGCATCTTCCAAGGACAAATCTTCAAAGGACAAGTCCCTCTCAGTAGTCTATTTCACATTTTTCATTCATGCTCATGCATAGTCTGCAATTAGAGCAAGAAGCCATGTGAATGGACTCACATGCCCTCAAGGCAGTATTCACAGGCTGTATATTCCCATTGTGAGTGAAACTGTTTCAGCCACGTCTATACAGTTGGCCAAGACCCACTTCCCTTTGCCTCTAGCATTATCCTTTGTTGGCTAAGTTTGACATTATTTGCCTATACATCCTAAAATATCCCCAAATATTTCATAGGTTAACATTACGTGTTTTTTTTTTAAATTTATCATGAGTTCTGGCCTACTCATAGTTCAGGCTAAGTCTAGGTCTATGAGAGGATTACCTTTCATGAGTGAAAGCATTTATTTGGTGGATACAGTCCTGGTCCTATGTTCCAACATTTCCTACAGAACATGATACTATCATGATTGTATGAGATATAGAAGTTTCATTTTGTTGAAACAAGATTGCTTCTTTGTCTTTCTGAAAATTGGTAAAAAATTTAGTTTGAGCTAAATCTGAAATAATGACTAAAATAAAATTGATTATTTTTGTTCTGACAAATGCATGAAAAAACAGAAATGAAGGCTTCCCAAACTGACGAAAACATAATTGACTACAACCTATATTACAAGACAAAAGCACTAAATGCACATTGTGCACTGTATCACTTGCCATGATAGAGCAATGCACATTGTTTACAACTCACTCTTATTGCTTGAAAACTCTGTTCTGATGAGTGACATATGTTTGCAAGCAGTAAGCAATTGGAAGAGCTTAGGTGAATAACAAGTCATTTGAAGTAACAGGTTGGGTTTCTTTGTTTAATGACATGCATCCAAGCCTCAAAAAGGATCAGAACCAGAGAACTCACAGAATCAGAGTCAGAGTCACTGTCAGACTCACTGTCACTCTCAATTAATGCCTTGGACTTCCTCTTTCCTGGCATTATGGCATGGGTTTATGAAGGGGCATGCAACCTCCTTACATAACCATTCACATATGGTCAGGTAAAGGCCAGGCCTGAAGGCTACCTGTTGAGATATCATCATGTCACTTTTAACAAAAGAAACCACATTCCTAATCTGGCAGAAATTGGTTGATACAGTAACATTTCCTTCTATGCAAATGTTGACCTAGCAACATAATTATTATAATAACAATAATAGAGCACGATGCCCTGAAGAAATCCCATTCCATCCAGGGAGATGCCACCTGCTTCCAAAATGCACTCCATCCTGGTGATGACGCAACGGATATGAAGACGGCAGATCAGCAACAAAGAGAGGCTCGATGGAAGGGGAAACCACTTCATGGCCAGCATCCCAAAATCATCAATAAACCATAGATAGACTCCAATTTCAACTATAACTGGCTGAAGAAGGGACTGCTGAAAGCCGAGACAGAGAGCACCATCCTAGCCATTCAGGACCAGTGCATCAGAACTCGTAACAACAAGAAGCACATCCTGAAGCTGGAACTGCTGATATTGTCACAACTCATCTGAAACAGTTCACCACCTCCTAAATGCCTGCCCCGAACTTGCCCTGAGGGAGTATTTGTACAGACACAACCAGGTGTGCAAATACGTGCACTGGTGTGTCTGCAAACAAGCTGGCTTGGATGTCCCAGAGAAATGGTATGAACACCAGCCATAGCCTGTAGTGGAGAATTCCTCCATCAAGGTACTCTGGGACATGTCCACAATTACAGACCGCACCATAGTCTATAACAGGCTGGATCTTACGATCTACAGGAAGGAGAATAAGACCACCCTCCTCGTAGATGTGTGCATCCCAGCTGATATCAACCTCCAAGTGAAGTCCAGGGAGAAACTGGAGAAATACTCCAAATTGAAAGAGGAAGTGGAACAGTTGTGCAGAATGAAGACCACCATTGTTCCCATCATCATCAGCACAACCGGTGTTGTCCTGAAAGACCTCAAAGGACACGTCAAGAAGCTGGAGTGTCAACTATCACTCAACATCCTCCAGCGTACAGCAATCTTGGGCACGGCCAACATCCTCCACCATGTACTACAGAACTAAGACTAGTATGAGGACCAAGATGTGGCTCATCCCTTCTCATATCTCCTATACTGGCATTCACCGTGAAAGTCCACACATAATAATAATAATAACAACAACACTTACTTATGGCACATATACACTCTATAGTGAAATTTGAATGATATGGTATGCATCTTTGGTTTTACTTTTAAAATTTTTCTGATTGACTCAATAGGGGATAAAATCAAGTTTGCAGAGGGGCATGATGCCAAGCAAAGCATGCAAACCTTCAAAGTCCATCCAAATTCATTGCCACACAGCTCCTTATGGCTCTCATCTCCAAGTAGAATTGTCATGTAGTTCCAGCTAAATAGCATGAAGGAAAATTATTTTTCCTATATACCCTGGGATGTAAACCTTTTGATAAGATAGCTCAGGCAAAGCTTATAGTCTGACAGAATAAGCCATATAGGATATTGACTATCTTCCTTTCACCACTTCTGAAGCAGAAGCTAGAAGTTAGATCAAGTTGCTTAGGTTACTATTTCTGTGTTTTTGTGATCAGATCACACCCTCCCACAATAGCACTGGGGCTACTAGTGTTTCAATTCTAGGGACATCACTTGGATGCTCATGGATCATGGATGCTCATGGATCATGGATGTCCATGCATTTCTGACAATATGCCAAAAGAAAACTTAGTTCTACTGGTGTCAGTAGGCCAATAAAAAGCAATGGTTTGCATCAAAAGGGTGTGTGAATTCCTTGCAAAAAACACTGTAATTTGAAGCCCACAAATACCTGAGGACTATGTAGCCCAAAGGCTGATAGGCCTACTTCTTTTACTAATCAATGTGGATGAAAATGTCATGAAAACTAGTACTAGCATGGTACAGTACTGCTTTGAGAAAACAAAATCCAAACCCAGAACCATTCTATATTATTGGACCACAAACTTAGCATTTTTCAAAACTTGTCACATCCACTTTGGCATCAACTTCCAAGTTGATGCCAAATCAACTTTAATGCCAGAATTTACCATCAGGTGGCAGAAGGTGAAGTCCACCTCTCTCTTTCTGTCTCTGCAGGCACTGACCACTGTTGGCAGGTAGAGTGCTTATCGAATGAATTCACCCCCCTCTTACTAAGGGCTCCTATGACTCGCCATGCTTTTCTATGATGCATCTGCGGATGCTGTAACTGCTAATAACAACTAATCAAGGTAGATGTCACCCACGTCGCTATGTCCAGCATTCTAAATGGTTGGGGAAAGAGTATTCATCCGTTCTGAGTTTTCCATTTAAATCTTGCTTAGTCTTCCAACAAAATAAATGGTATTAATTTATTAAATACTCTTTTGGGGAGATAATGACATGCCCCTAACTTCTTTTTCTCATTCATTTTAATCACATCAATGATACCCATTGACTAATGAAGGATTTCATAATCATTATTTAGACTCAGAGGAGGGAAAATACAACTGAGCTCTGAGTACTGTGTCCAATATAAAGCATTTTAAACTTTTCTCCTCATTTACATTTTATACTCAAATTTCTCGTATTTCTACATTTGATCAATTTTATATCAACTGGATTCTAGTCCATTTCTTCTTATTTGTTAAAAGTACATCGAATATAGATTGCCTGCCATATGAGGTTTTCCTAGAAGGGAAAGGGAAAGGAAAGCTTCCATGAAAACCAAGGGAGAAGAATTCAGAAAGTTAACAATTAAATTTTCTTTTAACTCATCTTCGGATTTCTGGAATATTGAGAAATGTGAATTTTTTCCAGGTGTGTCTTTTCATGCATGATAAAATTATAAGGTAAAAATAAAAATGCAGAAGAATTATATATATGACTGATTTCGTGACTGCGTCAATGACAAGGTGACTATATCGTTTTTACTTCAGTGCTCTGACATTCCTCAAGGTTCACTTCACTTGAACTTTGTCCCTGATCTTTTGCTAACTGTCAAAATCACTAAGAATGTACTGACTTGGAGACATGAAGAAAATAATTTGTTTTTTAGGCATGGTATATTCATCTTAGGTCAAACAATACAGTTTCCAATATCTCCTGATTGGGGAAAAAACCTATTCAGAACTCATTCTGATCCAAATATGTAGGTCAATATATTAAATATATATATATTTCACGTTTTTGGTTTAATGCTCTTAGGAACTGCCCCAAAGACCCTGCCCTCATCCCCAATTGGTCTATAGTTTGAAGCTATGAGCATTATTTTTGGGACCTAAAAGCTGGAGCTTGCAGGCTGTTAGCCTCCATGAGAAGGGCCATGAAACTAAAAAGTTGAGAATCCCTGGTCTAAAGCATCTGTTTCTGCCACCTGATACATTAACAAGAATACAACAAACTATTATTGCCCCAGCACATCACAAAAAGGGCTTCTGAGACTGGCAGTTGGAGATGTTCTTTTCCTATTAATTGGTTGGCTTAGATTGAGATAGTTCATCCCTAATACATGCATGCAAGCAACCAGGCAAATCCAGACTTATCCTAGTCTTGGAAGCTCAATTGCAAAAAGGGTCTCAAAGCAGGTAGGTCTGTTCCAGAGTCACCTGTTGAAGACATTCAAACGTCCTCAGCGTGGAGTCGCCCAGTCGACTCTCTGCAATCTGGGTAATCATCCGCACCCAGAGAATGAGGAGAGGTAACCGACAACGGGCATTGTACGTCTTGCACACACCACCAGAGCACCATGCACACAGTGTGCACTTGCATAGTACGTCTTGTGCACACCACCAGAGCACCACGCACACAGTGTGCACTTACATAGTATGTCTCGCGTACACCACCAGAGCACCATGCACACAGTGTGCACTCGCATAGTATGTCTCGTGCACACTAAGGCAACATGCCCCTATGCAAGAGGGTTATCAAAGCCCAACATGGCACACGTGAGGAAGTTGTTGTTGCGTAAAGTGGGGGGCCGTTGGAGCCATCTTCACTACCAGCGTAAAATGCTGCATGGGCACGGCTTTACCATCCCGACCCAAGCCACTGTTCTCGAGCAGTCATTTGAGCCAATTTCCTTGCGTTTTCAACATTTTGACATGCTCACAGCTCGTTCGTCGTTTTATGCAATTTATGCCGTTCTATGCATTCACATTTTGCCAGCAGTGTTATAAACTATACATTCTTCCTCCAGTGGGAGAGGGCTTAAATAAATGAAAACATATTCCAGACGTGGAGGTCGGTTTTCATGATTTGACATCAATGCCTCATCAGGGCATGGGAGGTCAGCTGGGGACGAGACACACTCTAACGTAGGAGAGGACAAGGGTGCACGGTGTACATGGGTGGGGAGGGTGTGCGCAAGGCGAACAATGCCCCCCACAACGTGATCACTCCCTATATGTAGCCTAGAAATCAATTAAATTCCGTACTTACCGATTACCGTTAGGCCCTACCTTACGTAATTACGTACGTACGTAATAGGCCAAGACACGGGGTCTGATTTCCCTCAGATTTCTCTTTCAACTTTCACCTAGCCCAAGGTTGGGCTAAGGCTAAGTCTTACGCTCAGGCCTAGGCCTACCGGGCTGCTCACCACGAGTAGGCTTAATTTCCGCACCAACGAAATGCGAAAAATCGATGGGACAACTTTCTGCGCGAAGGGTTAACTGCACCAGGCCAACTTTCAGCTAACAGCTTGTATAGTAAGCCAGAGCAAGGGCGGCTTCGTCCAAATACATTTCCGTTTTTTGCTGCTTACTCGTACAACGAATTGAAGACGTTATTTCATGAATTTCACATGCTAACTTAGGTCTAATGTTAAGCCTATCGTAGGCCGAAGTTGGAATTCGAAGCAGTTGACTTTGGAAAGAGACACTTTGTTCTTAGCTCCATCGAGAACGTCAAGCCCAACGCAAGAAAAACAGCGAGACCAAACTCATTTTAGAACAAAATAAAGTGCTCATGGACGTGGGTGAGCAGCCATGATGAAGTCGCGCGGGACTTTTATCCGTGTTTCTGTGCCTCAATGTTCATGCTTCAGTTAGAGACCTCAAGAGGCTTCTCTTGCCCGTTATGATCGCCCGTGTCGAGGTCGAGCGTTACTATAAAATAACTTTGTCTTACTCCTCTTAAATATGGACATTTTTGAGAGAGCATACCGCCTACTACATCGTTATTTACGAAGTTACAATTACAGTACTTAGGTCATAATTTTGTTTTGTGCATGAAGGCATACGACCTCTTTAAAAGCTAGTCACAGAAGGAAAAGCCACTATTCATCACTTAACGTGTTCAACGCGTTCAGTACTTTACAAGTAAAGAAGTTATTCTGGGACCTGAGGCTCTGAACCAACTTAAGTTGCGCAAACCGCAGGTGCGGCACAGGTCAAGTCAAGTCAAGAGAGTTAGTGATATCAAGAGGCGATTTCACCCATTTCGATATCACGTGTCGAGGTCGAGCTGTTTTTCTTGCGTTGGGCTTGACGTTCTCGATGGAGCTAAGAACAAAGTGTCTCTTTCCAAAGTCAACT